>BQNB010038256.1:0-48876 GCA_026074375.1 Tanacetum coccineum | reverse complement strand
CATTGAGTTTCAATCTACCCTCATCACTTCCATGTGAGTGAACAACATGGATAGGTGATTCATTAGGTGTAGGAAGATGGTGTTCTGCTCCAGGTGATGGTTGTGTTGGTGATGGTTGTGTTGGTGCAGCAGTGATATGTTCAGGTGTAGGTGAAGGTGTAGGTGAAGGTGAATGTGTAGGTGAAGGTGAATGTTCAAGTGAGTGGGAAGGTGAATGTTCAGGTGAGTAGGAAGGTGAGGATGTGATTCTTGAAGGTGAAGTGGAAGGTTCAGTAACATCTAGCATAGTATGGAATAGAGCAACTTCTTGGCCTGAAAATCCCTTGGTAAGCCTCTTTATATTGTTAAACACTTTCATGCTAAGAGAGGGTACAAGATATGTTCTGGAGTGTTGTTAAAGGTGGTTGCTTTGTATATCTAGGCATATTTGAATGAACTTAGGGTACATCAAAAACTTATGGGGGCTAGAGATATTGGACACCATATGCTCAAAAATCATCCTAGAGAAATTATACTTCCTATTGGTAGCTAAACAGATCATAGCAGTTGCAATATTACTACTAAATTGCTCCCATGCAGTCTTCTTTGGGCTAAGGTAATGAAGAATAGAGTGGATAAGAAACCTCCATTGAGGTGAAAAAGCACCCTTTTGAAAAGTTAACTTATCTGAGTCAGTGTGATATCCCATAAGTGCCAATTGCTCAAAGATCTCCGAGTTGGGAATAGAAGAAATACCATCTTGATCATCCAACTTGAGATATCGTCTCAAAGACCCCTCAGTTATAGTTAGTGAGTGACCATCAATGGTAGCAGTAATCTTGACTTCTCTATTTTCAGCAGTAGGAACTTCAGCTGACCTCTAAAATTGTTTGATAAATGAGACACAAACCTCTGGCTTCTTTGTGAGTGCATAGCAAATGTGACTTTGATTTAGGAAATCGATGATTTGATGAAACCCTGCACTTCATGTATATTTTTCTAAAAACGCTACCATGTTGTGCTTGTCACAAAATTCTAAGTTTGCTATGAATACAAATGTGAGTAATCGAGTAGGATATGATCGTTGATGAATATATGAAGGCTGGAGAAAGTTAATTGAGATATAAATAGAGAATTGTAGAGATATGATATGACCGACTTAAAGAAATTGAGTTTATTGTGATTAAATGTAACATATATATATAAATATCACGAAATTTGAATTGGTCAAACCCCTATATCATAGGAATTTGGTGGAAATATCTCAACGGCTCTATTAATTAATGAAAACTCTGTTAGTCCAAACAGTACTAACGACCATTTAGCAGTACTAAATTTGATCTAGCAGTACTAAAATAAGCCTAGCAGTATTAACTTCTCCACCTGAAAGCAGTATAAACTCTAAAGTTTTGTATTACTAAAAAATAACTTCACACAATCTCTCTTTCTGTTTTTAAGCTCACCAAATCTCTCTTTTCTTTTGACTCACATATTCACACAAAGTATAGTTTTTTGTAAACTACCAGCCATTAACGGATTTGATTAGTCTTTACCAATAGCCGTTTGCTTTGGACTAGCCAATGCTTCATTGTAAAAACATAGTGCATTGATGACCATATAGTTTTGTATAAACTATCAACTATCAATGGATTTGAGAGGTCTTTACCAATAGCCATTTGCTTTGGACTAGCCAATGCTTCATTTAAAAAAAATATGGTGCATTGATAACCATATAGTTTTGAGTAAACTATCAACTATCAACGGATTTAAGAGGTCTTTGAAATCTGAAATATGGGCTATGTTTCCAGACATGTGCCTTGAGCATCCACTATCAACAAATCCTTTATCATTTATTTGATTTTGTGGTGTTAACAACCAACACTTCAAGAACAACCAACATTCCTCCGCCCCTCACATATACATCACGTAGTAACCAACTCACACTTCAAGTATAAAAATCCATGATAAAGATTTAGTCTCAACACAAGAAAAACATAAATCTAACCATTTTACTTGTTTAGCAGTATTAAATGGTATTAACAGGATTAACAATGAGACACAGAAATAACTAGCAGTACTAACTATAAGTAACAGTTTTGACAAACAGTTTTAAATATAACTAGCAGTACTAATTATAACTAGCAGTATTAATTTACAAAGACTTAACAGTACTAACATTTAACAAACTTTACAAAACCAAGCAAGAGATTTGGGCATTAGGGATTGAGCATTCCAATACTTGAGACCAAGTACTGAAATCTACCAGCATCAAAACCTTTTGTAAGAAGATCTGCTACATTATGTTGAGTATCAATTTTAGCCATTTGAATCAACTTTTTAGCATTGCAATCTCTTATAAAATGATGCCTAATCTCTATATGTTTTGTTTTAGAATGTTGAACAGGATTTTCAATTATGCAGATAGTACTAGTATTGTCAATGTAAATAACAGTAAATCCATAATTTGTACCCATAATCTAGCCAGTTGGTTATGTTATCAAGAGAACTTGTCCACAGCAACTTCAGCAGCCACATATTTCAGCTTCAGTGTAGAAAGTGGCAACTACAGTTTGTTTCTTGCATTCAAGATCAAGTCTATTTCCCAAAAACTGACAACCTCTAGTTGTTGACTTCCTATCTTGTGTAGCTCCAGCATAGTCACTATCAGTGTAAGCAACTAATTCCAATGGAGAATCCTTAGAATACCAAAGGCCTAATGATGGGTTTTCCTTTAAGTATCTAAAGATTCTCTAACAGCTAAGAATGGGAAAGACTTTAGAGAAACCTGAAACTTGCACCTGCACACACTGCAAAACATAATATCTGGCCTGGATGTTGTAAGGTACATCAAAGATCCTATCATAGATCTATAAAGATGTTCCATCACAATCAAAAGCATCTCCATCTTGAACCAAAGGCTTTTCCAAATCTGTGGGGAGTAGATGCAGACTTCACATCTGAGTAGTTGAACTTCTCAAAAATTCTTCATGGACATATTTATCTGACTGATAAAAATGCCTTCTTGATTCTGTTGGACCTGTAATCCCAAAAAAAAAGGTGAGTTCGTCCCATAGAACTCATTTTGAAACTTTTTCCATTTATAAGCTTTCTCAAACTCCATCACATAAATACATCTTTGTAGATCCAAAAGAAATGCA
This sequence comes from Tanacetum coccineum, assembly GCA_026074375.1. Taxonomy (NCBI): domain Eukaryota; kingdom Viridiplantae; phylum Streptophyta; class Magnoliopsida; order Asterales; family Asteraceae; genus Tanacetum; species Tanacetum coccineum. The sequence goes on along the minus strand of BQNB010038256.1, from coordinate 45,739 downwards.
TCTACAATAGATTTGAAGCAAGCAGATAGTCCCTTATTTCTTTTGATGAATAACGTTGTCTGGTCAAATCTTATCCCTCTTTCAAAAACCATTGCACAAGAGATAATATGGCCCAAAAGGTTATAATAAAGAAGAATAAGATAGAAAACATTTAAATACAAAAATGGGAATTATGAGGGTGCACAGGCCAAGCTCTGCGTGCCTTGCTGCAGGCAATATAATGCTTTCACTACCTTAAGACTTTTATAGGATGGTCAAGGATCTTCAAAACCATGGAGTGATGACATACAATACTCTCCTCTTCCATCTGACCAAACAAGAAAGGTCACTTTTAACATCCATTTGGTAGACATAAATCCATATATGAAGCATAAGCCAGAATAATCTTATGGCCTTAATTCTGCCACAGAGTCAAAGACTTTCAATCATAGTCTATGGCCCCTCTTCTTGAGTATGTTCCTTGAGCAACAAGTCTTGCTTGTTTTTTTATGACAATCCCCCTTTTCATCCTTTCTGTTTCTGTATTACCCACTTTTGTACCAATTGCTCACTCTGGAAGCTTTTAGGTAAATCCACAGAATCCATAACCTTTTGCGTTTGAACTGAAGAAGTTCCTCCTGCATTGCTTCTACCCATGCTGGATCTCTAAGAGCTTGAGAAACTCTTTTTGGTTCTTCTTGAGAGAGGAAACAAACAAAAAGACATGTATGAAGATCCTGATGAGTCTTCCCTTCATATATAGCACTAAGAATCCTGTGTCAAGAGTTAGAAGTTTCATCCCCTTCTTGTCTGAACATATGACTGCACTCACCAATCACATGCTCAATTGGGTGATCTTTGTGAATTCTTATGTGAGGAGTTGTAGGGACTTCATAAGATTGAGGAATGTTCCCCAATTCAATTTCTTGATCCTCCACTTGTGTATCTTCAGATGTAGGACTTGGTCCCACCAAGTCTTCAGGAGTAGCAATATTAACTTCAGGAACAGCAGTACTAACTTCTCTACTACCAGTATATTTATTTGAGACTTCCGCTGTTTATGCTTGTGTTATGATTATGTATGCCTTTGATGTCACACCATATTTGTAATACTTCTACCCTTTAGGGTCGGGGCGTTACAAAGAACCTTCTCGTTCTATTCTCACTTGGGACGATCTTGTGTCCAAGTTTATTAACCATTTCTTTCCTCCCTCAAAAACAACAAATCTCCGAAATGAAATTTCAAATTTTCAACAACGTTTTGATGAAACATTTTATGAGGCATAAGACCGATTCAAGGATCTCTTTCGAGCAGGCCCACATCACGGTTTTACCGAATTGCATCAAATCGATACCTTCTACAATGGTTTAAACCCATCCGATCAAGATTCTTTGAATTATGCCGCCGGTGGCAATCTTTTAGAGAGAAGTGCACAAGATGTGTTGAAAATTATTGAAAACAAATCAAAAGTTCGTAATTCAAGAAACAAACCCATTGTTTCTTAAGTAAAAGCAAGTAATGTTGATTCTTCAGAGATAGCCAGTGCCGTAGCCAGTGCCGTGACTAGTACCATGACCGTGATGTTTAAACAACATCAAGTAACCCCAGCTCCAGCTTCCGTAAAAGCTGTTGAGGAATCTTATGTTACTTGTGGCGGTGCTCATTCTTACCGACAGTGTCCTGCCACCGATGGCAACACTTTTTCGGGCTATCAAGACAATATTCAAGGATTTGTTTCAGCAGCCGCAGTGAACTACAAGCAGGGAAATACCGGTTATCGTCCCCAGAGTGTAGCTAATCAGTTTTGACCACCCGGTTTTACTCAACCAAATGTGCAAAATCAAGGGTTTAACCAGAATCGAGGAAATAACTTCAATCAAGGAAATACGTCTTATCAAGCTCCGATTCAAACTCAAGTTACTACTTCGAGTGACTTGGAGAAATTTAAGAAAACGAATGAGGCTAGTATGTAATCCATGAGAAATCATATCAGTAATTTAAAATCAGAATTAAGAAATGAAATGTAGTCTACAATGCAAAATCAAAATAATACATTCAAGAATGAAATGCAAGCTACAATGTCAAATCAAACCAATGAGCTTAAGAATATGATGGCTAGTTTTTTCCAAATGAATACCGCTTCTTCTTCGGGTACGGGTTCACTTCCTAGCAACACCGTTGCTAACCCGAGAGGTGACTTGAAAGCAATCACCACCCGAAGTGGTATTTCTTATGATGGACCTCCAATTCCACCTCTTCCCAAGGTGGTGGAACGGGAACCCGAGGTGACAAAGGATACGGTGCAACAAAGTACCAAAAACATCCAACCTCCGATAGTCCAAATTCAAGCTCCGATTGATGAGCCCGTTGTTGCTCCTAAGCCTAAATCGTCTATAACTTATCCTTCTCGAGCCAAACAACAAAAGTGTGGAAAAAGTGATAGTCTAGCTTCAAAATTTGTTGATATATTTTAGGGAATTACATTTTGAGCTTTGTTTGCGGATGTTCATATTGCCAAAATTTGCTTCAATGTTTTAAGTCTTTATTAACAAAGAAAAATTATTTGACTTAGTCAAACACGGGGTGAATGAGAATTGTTCGGCGGTTATCCTAAAAAAGTTGCCCGAAAAACTTAGAGACCTAGGCAAGTTTCTTACTCCATGTGATTTCAGGAGGTTGAAGCTTGCCTTGCGATCTTGGTGGCATGCATTTCAATCTTATGCCTCTTTCCGTATGGAAGAAGCTTTCTCTTCCCGATCTTACATCCACTCAAATGAATCTTGAGCTTGCAGACCGATCAATTACTCGTTCGATCGGTGTCGCCGAAGATGTTTTCATTAAAGTGGGGAAATTCCATTTTCTGGCTGATTTCGTAGTCGTTGATTACGATGCCGATCCATAGGTTCCTCTCATTCTCGGGATACCTTTTCTAAGGACGGCTCGAGCGTTAATTGATGTTTACGGTGAAGAAATAACTCTTCGATTTAATGATGAAGCCATAACTTTAAAAGTTGGTCTCAAACTTCGAGATACTCTACAATAATTCTGATCGTTAATCGAATCGATGTCATCGACGTTTTATGATGAGGAGTTTATGCTCAGAACAAGAAGTTCTTGGATTTTTGGATAGTTCTAAAAGTGGCAATCCCACTCTGTCTTTAGATCCTATCCTTTCTACTTCTTTCCCCTCTCTCACTCCTTTTGAAGGAGGCGACTTTATTTTCGAGAATCGACGTGTCTTACAAATGATTCAATTCCATCGGGAATTGATGATGCCGACTTTGATCCGGAGGGAGACCTTCTTCTAATAGAGAAGTTATTAAATGATGATCCATCATCTCCTCTCCCTCCGAAGGAACTTCATTTTGAACTTAAAATGATTAAATCTTCTATTGATGATCCTCCGGAGCTCGAGCTCAAGGATTTACTGTCTCATCTTGAATACGCATTTTTAGAAGGAACCGATAAATTACCCGTTATTTTAAAAGAGTTAAAGATGAAGAAAGGCCGCCTATTAAAGGTTCTTAAGTCACACAAACGGGCCATGCCTGGAAAATCTTCCGACATTAGGTTTCACCTAGTTTTTTTACTATAAGATCTTAATGGAAGACGACTTCAAACTGGCGGTTCAACATCAAAGAAGGGCAAATCCGAAAATTCATGAGGTTATCAAAAAGGAAGTTATCAAACTCCTACCCTATCTCCGATAGTCCGTGGGTAAGTCCCGTTCATTGTGTGCCTAAGAAGGGTGGTATGACCGTTGTTGAAAATGAATATAATGAGTTGATTCCTACGATGCGGGAGGTGGGGGATCGTGCTGGGTGATATGGGAAAATTTGATGAAGGGGGGGTGGGTTTGAGAGGAGGGAGGGAATATGTGGGGGGAGGGTTAGGTGGAGGCTGGAGGGGAGGGTGAATGGATGTTGATGGGGGGGTGGTAGAATGGTGGAGATATTGGGAGATGGTGCTAAGTTTACCGGATGATGGGTGTTGTATTTATTTCGTAAGCTTAATGTGATGCAACTGTAAAGGATCATTTCCGTTGCCTTTTATGGACATTGCTTGAAAGACTCGCGGAAAAGAATACTATTGTTTTTTAATGGTTTTTCGGGATATTTTAAATACCTATTGACCTGAAAGACCAAGATAAGACCACTTCACTTGCCCTTATGGGACGTTTGCCTACCGACGTATGCCTTTTGGTTTATGTAATGCTCCGGGCACGTTCCAAAGGTGCATGATGGCCATTTTCTACGATATGATCGAGGAAACAATGGAGGTCTTCATGGACGATTTATCGGTCTTTGGGGATTCTTTCTCGTCATGCCTCTCCTAGTTAGACAAAATGCTCAAACGGTGCGAAGACACTAATTTAGTTCTTAAATTGGGAGAAATGCCCTATTTTATGTAAAAGAAGGCATTGTTTTAGGACATATAAAATATCAAAGTCGGGATTGAGGTGACAAAGTAAGTTGATGTTATAGGTAAGCTTATAGGTTCGGCTTATTTTGTCTCGGCTTATTATGAGCTTGTGGTAGCTTATTGATGAACCTAGAACTCGCTTGTGATCTTCTTTGTATATCGGACTTATTTATTTCGTACTTTGGCTTATTAAAGGCTTAGTGGGCCTAAAAGCCCAATAAGAGTTTTAGTGACTCGTGGATTTGTTTTAAATGGAAAACGATGATATAGAGTTGCAAATTGTAAATTATGATTTGGAAGTAGTTTAAAATTGGTTTTTGATAAAGTCTAAGACTTTGGAAAATGAGTAAACACGAACGGGTCATGCCGAAATTTTGTAAAAATCTTATACTTAGAAATTATTTAGAAAACATAAATAATAAAATGTTTTGACTAAATTTCTTAACGATTTAGAAATGTCAAATTATAATGACAAGTTTATTTATACGTTAATAATAATATAATATTATATTTATATAATTAATATAATATTATATACGTACTTACTTACTTACAACTTAAGACTTTCCATAAAACCGATCACTAATGTTTTAATACACAAATAACGTTTACCAAAAAATGAGTAATAAACGTTTATGCATCAATCACATTCGTTAACTTTCCGAGACTAAATCGAAACCCGTATTCTTCTAGGTCATACCCGTGTACCACTGTTCGTTCCGAGTGACCCTACTTTTGACGTATACTCTTTACCTTATCATCAAGGTGAGTTCATAGCCCTGCACTTTTACTCATTTTGAATAAATGTTTTTATAACTTTAGGGTGAGAAACATTGCTTGTTTTTTAAATCAGACACAAGTACTTTCATGAGAATTTTTCCCTGTTTACGTGTTGCCTAAGTATCGCTAGACCTCCTATTGCCCAAAACTATCATGAACTGTTAATCTCTTGACCGGAGGACCGGTTGAGGGAGCGCGAGTGAATAAATAGATCTATTGGGACTAATTATCCCAATCCGGGTAAGTCGCACTTACTACCCACGGGTCGCCCGATTAAACGGATATATGTCATGTCGAATTTTGGATAGGAAATTTTAGGTCGGATTTCCTTTAGGGCAATGCAACCTATAGCTATATGAAAGCTATGTCTCAGAATTAACATCGGTGTCATGAGCTTAGTGCAACGTAAATGTTGATCCCACGCCTTGATCGATTCTTTACGTAGTAAAGTGTTTGTTACCTTGGATGAATCCAAAATAACAATGGTTGAGACTTTGTTTGTATACCAAAGTGTATGCGGAATCTACACTTTGATACTCTAGAGGTGTTTATCAATAGAATAGTAATAACCAAACAAACAATGAACAATGAAGTAATAACAAACTGCTTCAATATTATTAGAATAATAATACGAGTACTCTTGTAGTACTGGGGTTACAACCTTGAAGCTATCACAATCTTTTTCTAAAAGTATTCGTCTAAGTATATCTATATCCTAAACCTAGGATCTCCTTTTATAGAACACAAGGAGTCCTTTACAAAGATAACTACCTATCTTTTAGGATCAGTTACAAACGTCCCATAATAATCTCCATGCATACTTATCTCCAAGTCAGCAGCTTTGACCATCAGCAGTATTAACTCTTTCTCCTAGCAGTATTAACTAACACCAGCAGTACTAAGTTTGTACTAGCAGTACTAACTCCATTAGTACTGTTAGTTATACCTTGGCAGTATTAAGTCTTGTGAAGATTTATTCCTAACAATCCTCCCCTAAACTTGTGATTGTCCTTCAAATCATCAAGTTTCTTCTGAATTAAATCTTCTAGTCTTCTTCCTTTGCTAATGATTCTTTCAAACATTTCTTCTACTTTTGAACTTGAGATCTTATAAACATTAGAAGTTCAAATGCCTGTGAACTCTCATGATCAACCTCCAACTTCTTTTTCAACATCTTGGAGATCATCTCTTGACTTAGAGGGTATTTCTTCTCTGTCAGCATATGTATGGCTATACCATTCTGCATCAGTAAAATGTGAATACCACAAAAATCATATAAACTCCAACTAATCACATTATATTCATGTTGATTCTTCCATAGTTCATCTTCTTCATCAGGCTCAAACAAGGTATGTAAATCACCCCAAAGCATCAGATCATACCCTTCTGGTCTTGAAGTACTATATATTTCCTTGACTAGTCTGTACAGTTCCTCTACATCCTGTCTATCAAAATCTTCAAGCATCTCACTCAATACTTTGTAGTTCTTGGAACTGCCATCTCCTCTGAAAACTTGATAATACATAAAATTCTCTGTCAAAACACAAGTCTTCCAGTCCACAATCGGAAACTTTGTAGATAGAGATTCAACCTCCATAGGAACTTCTTCTCTTGGTATTATATCCAAAAATCCTTTGAGTTCTTCCTTCTCAGCATCTTCTTCCAACTTTTGTCTCTTCCTTGTGCTTTTTCTAGGAATAGATTTCTTTCTCTTTGCTCCAGATTCTTTAGAAACTTCTTTCACTTCTTCTTGTGTATCAGCATCTTCTTCCTCAATCTTTTCAGGAGACTTCATCTTTTCAGGAGACTTTATCTTTTCTGTTCCATGCTCCATATCCATAGGCTCAAACTGTTGATTAAAATCCCAAACCTTTTCAAAGATTGGCCTAATCTCATCATAAGACATTCCCTTGAAGTCACTAATCTTGTAGTTCCCCTGATTCTTCAAGTATTTGATCATGTTTTTCCTTGCTTGGGCAACTGTCTTTGGTTTCATCTTTAGAGTATGATACCTTATGACTAAAGGATCATTCCAATCTATCTTCTTAGTAGACTTGGCCTCAAACATAGCTCTTTGTCTTTCCTCTTCATCCTACTGTCTTGCAATCTCTTCATCTCTTGCAATATGTGCCCTTTGTTCCTCATTCATTTGCTCTTCAAGTCTGATGGCTTCAGCAAAACTTAATCTTTCTTGTTCAAGCTCTTTCTTAGACTTCTTCTTGGGCTCAGACTCTATCATTATAGCTTTTCCCTTGTCTTGTCTTGACCTTTTCTCTGCACTCCTTCTTGCATAAGTAATAGTTCCTCTAGCAGTACTAATATTTACCTCAGCAGTACTAACTATTGGAACTTCTTCACTAGCAGTACCTTCCTTTGCACTAGCAGTATTAACTTCAACACTTCCTTTCTCACTGCTTTATTGATCTTGAATCACTTCTGTAGGAGTCACATCTTGAATCACATGTTCAGTTTCATTACTTGCTTTCTCTTGAACCTCTACATCAAATCATATCCTCCTATGTTTGGAAGAATCATCTGCAATGTCTTCATCATCTGAATGAACAATTTTAGCTCTCCTCCTTGCTTTCCTAATCTTGATTTGAGCCTCTAGCTTTTTGACCCTAAGTATGAGCTTAGTAAATGCAGAATTGTAGGTTTGCTTTGTTGTCTTCAAGTCATCCTCCAAAACTCTAATCATGTCAAATAGTTTGGTAACCAAATATGTCAATTCATTGAGTTTCAATCTACCCTCATCATTGACATGTGAGTGAACAGCATGGATAGGTGATTCTTTGGGCTAAGGCAATGAAGAATAGATTGGATAAGAACCTCCATTGAGGTGAAAAAGCACCCTTTTGAAAAGTTAACTTATCTGAGTCTGTGTGATATCCCATAAGTGCCAATTGCTCAAAAATCTCAGAGTTAGGTATAGAAGTAATACCATCTTGATCATCCAACTTGAGATGTCGTCGTAAAGATCCCTCAGTGATAGGCATTGAGTGACCATCAATGGTAGCAGTAATCTTGATTTTTCCATTTTCAGCAGTAGTAGCTTTTGCAGACCTTTAAAATTGTTTAATAAAGGAGACACAAACATCTGGCTTCTTTGTGAGTGCATAGCAGATGTGACTTCGATTTAGGAAATCGATGATTTGATGAAACCCTGCACTTCCTGTAGATTGCTCTAAAAATGCTACCATGTTGTGCTTGTCACAAAATTCTAAGTTTGCCATGAATAAAACTGTGAGTAATCGAGTGGGATATGATCGTGGATGAATATATGAAGGTTGAAGAAAGTTAATTGAGATATAAATAGAGAATTATAGAGATATGATTTGTCCGACTTAAAGAAAAGGAGTTTATCGTGATTAAATTTAACATATATATATAAAGATCATGAAAGTCCAATTGGTCAAACCCCTATATCATAGGAATTTGGTGGAAATATCTCAACGGCTCTATTAATTAATGAAAAATCTGTTAGGCCAAACAGTACTAACGGTCATCCAGCAGTACTAAATTTGGTCTAGCAGTACTAAAATAAGCCTAGTAGTATTAACTTCTCCACCCGAAAGCAGTACAAACTCCAAAGGTTTGTATTGATCAAAAATAACTTCACACAATCTCTCTTTCTGTTTTTATGCTCACATTTTATCTCTCAATTCTTTTGGCTCACTTTTCACTCTGTCTATTTTTCACACAACTCTCTTTCTATTTTTAAGCTCACCAATTCTCTCTATTCTTTTTGGCTCACAATTCACACAAAGTATAGTTTTTGGCAAACTACCAGCCATTAACGGATTTGATTAGTCTTTACCAATAGCCGTTTGCTTTGGACTAGCCAATGCTTCATTGTAAAAACATGGTGCATTGATGACCATATAGTTTTGAGTAAACTATCAACTATCAACGGATTTGAGAAGTCTTTACCAGGAGCCGTTTGCTCTGGACTAGTCAATTCTTTACTTTTGTAGCATCCAAAAATAGCATCACACAATCTCTCTTTCTGTTTTTAAGCTTACATTTAATCTCTCAATTCTTTTATCTCACTTTGCACTCTACCTGTTTTTCACACATCTCTCTTTATGTTTTTAAGCTTACCAATTCTCTCTATTCTTTTTGGCTCACATTTCACACAAAGTATAGTTTTTGGCAAACTACCAGCCATTAACGGATTTGATTAGTCTTTACCAATAGCCGTTTGCTTTGGACTAGCCAATGCTTCATTGTAAAAACATGGTGCATTGATGACCATATAGTTTTGAGTAAACTATCAACTATCAACGGATTTGAGAAGTCTTTACCAAAACAAACAAGAGATTTGGGCATTAGGGATTAAGCATTCCAATACTTGAGACCAAGTACTGAAATCTACCAGCATCAAAACCTTTTGTAAGAAGATCTGCTACATTATGTTGAGTGTCAATTTTAGCCATTTGAATCAACTTTTTAGCATTGCAATCTCTTATAAAATGATGCCTAATCTCTATATGTTTTGTTTAGAATGTTGAAACATGATTTTCTATTATGCGATAGTACCATTGTATTGTCAATGTAACTAACAGTATCCATGAAAATTGTACCCATAATCCAGCGTGTTGCGTTTTGGGATCCAAAGAGAAAACTTTCCACATCAACTTTTGTAGCAGCCCAATATTCAGCTTCAGTTTTAGAGGTGGTAACTACAGTTTTGTTCTTTCATTGCCAAGAATCAAACCTATTCCCTAAAACTAGCATCCTCTAGTAGTTGACTTCCTATCAAGTGTAGCTCCAACAAGTCATATAGTTAAGCAACTAATTCAATGGAGGAATCCTTAGAATACCAAAGACCTAGAGATGGTTTGCCTTTTTAAGGTATCTAAAGATTTTTTTGGAAGCTAGAGATTGGGATGTCTTGGAGAAACCTGAACCTTGCACTTGCACATACTGCAACAAATGATATCTGGTCTGGATGCTGTAACGGTAATCAAAGGTTATCATTGATCTATAAAGATGTTCATCAACATCATCAGCATCTCCATCTTGAACCAAAGGCTTTTCCAAATCTGTTAGAGTAGAGACAGACTTCACATATGAGTAGTTGAACTTTCTTAAAATCTCATAGACATATTTATCTTGACTAATAAAAATTCCTTTCTTTTTCTGTTGGACCTGTAATCCCAAAAAGAAGGTGAGTTCTCCCATGTTGTAGGACTGTCTTAGGTATCGAAAGATCCATTTAACCTCTTTGAGGTGTTTAACCGTAGGACGTGCTTGATAGCGAGCACATATAAAAGTAGCATAAGCAATGTCTGGCCGACTGGCTGTTAGGTACATTAGCCCTCCTATCATACGACGATAATTCGTTTGATCGGTAGGAGTGCCTTGTAAATCAGCATCTAGTCTCTCAGTTGCCACAGGTGTGCTCATTGAGACGCACTCATCTAGACTATGTTTCTTTAACAACTCAATAGCATATTGTAACTTATGCCACGGGGAGATTGATGTACTTAAAGTCCAAGAAAGAACTTTAGTTCACCCATCATTGACATTTCAGAATTATTTTTCATTAGATTTGCAAAATGTTTTGAAAAATCTGTCAACAATATCATCAACATATACTTGAACAAGTAATATGTCTTCCCCGTGACGTCGTGTGAACAAAGTCGGGTCAACAATACCTTTAGTGAACCCATGTTCAATTAGGAAAGAAGATAATTTGTCATACCATGCACAAGGTGCTTGCTTAAGACCGTATAGAGCTTTTTTCAACCTGTAGACGTCATCTGGGAGTTCTGGATCAATAAACCCTTCAGGTTGGCTGACATAAAACTCCTCTTTCAATGGACAATTGAGAAAAGCCGTTTTAACGTCCATTTGGAAGATGTTGATATTCTTATGAGCAGCATAAGCTATAAACATTCGAACGGCCTCAAGGCGAGCAACAGGAGCAAATGACTCTTCAAAATCAATTCCTTCTTCTTGCCTGTATCCTTTTGCCACAAGACGAGTTTTGTTTCGAACCACAATATTTTCAGCATCACACTTATTCTTCCAGAGCCATTTAAGAGCAATAATATTCTTTCCTTCTAGACGTGGAACAAGTTCCCAAACTTGTAGTCTCTCAAATTGATTCAACTCATCTTGTATGGACTCAATCCAACTATGATCTGCCATAGCCTCTTTGATATTCTTTGGTTTGACAGTGCTAAAGGTTAATGCATACATGCAAACCTCAAAATCTATTTGAAGCCTTTGACGAGTCATTACAGCTTTGGATAGGTCACCAATAACTTGGTCTAGAGGATGATCTTTTGTCCAAATGTGAGTTAAGGGTTGTACTTGGTGGAAATTCTGTACATTTGATGGTTTTAGAGCAGCCATAGAGGATTCAATTTCCTCATGACTTAAAGTATTATATGGAACAAAATCTCGGTTGCCATTAAAATCAGCAAAATCTTCTTGATTGACTTCATCAGTGTTTGTCAAAGAAATTGGAGAAGTTTGTTCGTCAGATGTAGTTTCAATGGGAGGAGCCTCATGTTCTTCAACAATGATCGAATATGTGGAAGATGAATCTTCATGAAATTGAGTTGGTTGTGCAGCGGAATTAATGAGTGTATCAAAAGACCTTTTCTTAAAATATTCTTCAAACATTGGACCGAACAAATTTTCCAAATCTTCTTTGGATGGAGTATTCATTGTGTCCGCTGATGAAGTATTATTGTTGAATCGTTGGAGCACAGGTTCTAAACAATCATGTTTAGAAGCCATAGCTGTAAGCTAGTCAAACTTGACATGAATGGTTTACATAATCTTTTTGTTGCATTGGTTATAGATTCGAAACCCTCTTGATGTTTCCGAATAACCAATAAAAACCCCAATGTCTACTTTTGGTTTCATTTTTCAAAGATCGTCTCGGTCATTTGTTGGATAACACAATGAGCCAAACACATGAAAATACTCAACATTCGGCTTTCGTCCGCGTAATAGCTCATAAGGTGTTTTGTTATGTCGTGTATGAATGATTGATCGATTTTGAGTAAAACAAGTTGTAGCCACCGCTTCAGCCCAAAGAAATTTAGGTAATTGAGAAAAGATAAGCATTGTTCTAGCAGCCTCAACAAGAGTATGATTACATCTTTCAACCACTCCATTTTGCTGAGGCGTACGAGCAGTTGAAAATTGTTGCATGATGCCTAACTTTTCATAATGAGCTTTAATAGTTTCATTTTTGAATTCAGTACCATTGTCAGTACGAATCTTGCAAACTTTGGCTTTATAATTCAGTTGAGCTTGAGCAATGAATTTATTTATAATCTTTGGAGTTTCGTCTTTCGAATGAAGAAAGTAATCCCATGTATATAGAGAAAAATCATCCACTATTACAAGAATATACTTCTTTTCATTGATCGAAGCTACCCTCATTGGACCGCATAAATCCATATGAAGTAATTCTAATTTGGAGTGATCACTTGGAACCAATTTGGGTGGATGAGAAGCTTTCTTGCTTTTTCTGCTTTCACAAGATGAACATAGGTAATCCTTTCCATATTTGAACTTTGGAAGACCATCAACCAAGTCAAGTCTGGTAAGATCGTTTATGGTTCCGAAATTAAGATGTGAGAGTCGACGGTGCCATAACCATGACTTTGTCGAAGTTGCTTTGGACATTAGACAAACAGGAGAAGAAGCAGCCATGTCAGAAATGGAGATAGTATACAAATTATATTCACGTCCTCCTATGAGCAAATCATCTCCTTCCAGATTTCGCACGTAACATGTCTTGGAACAAAAATCCACTTCTAAATCACCATAACAAAATTGCCCAACGCTAAAGAGATTATGTCCAAGACCTTCAACATAATATACATGACAAATAGTGATATTGCCCTGTATATAATCGCCATAGCCTGTGATTGCTACAAAATTATGATTTTCAAAGCGAATGGTGCCCATGAATTTCTCAATGAAATTTCTCAGTAGTGATCGATCACCCGTCATATGCTTTGAACAACTACTGTCAACAATCCACATAACGATTTGGACTACCTACAACATAAGAAGAACCAACACATGGACAAGTGGGAAATTTGACTACCCATTTCTTAATAGAACCTGATGGTTTCTCAGATGAACGACTATTATAAACATTCAGAGTTGTGTTAACGGGAGACCAAACAACATTTGGTTGGGATTCAAACCACTTTTTCCAAATTCGACTTGTTTAAATTTTGTTCTTCATGTATATGCTTAAAGAGTTATCTCTCAAATTTCATTTCTCTTGTTATTAGAGCATAGTGACCTTATGTTTAGCTTTTGAGGGCATTTCTTACAGCTTTCTTAGGTTGGAGACTACAGAAGTTGTATCTTAAAGACTTAGATTGTGTACCTTCTCAGGAAAACAACATAGTCTAAGAACTACATATGTTGATTTGTCTGAAGATGTTGGTGTTCATAGAATTAGAGGATAAGGCTCTTCGATCATTACGAATTTACCATTCTATTTTTACTTTCGGCAAGACATTTATCATGGACAGGGAATAAGTTCATTTTGCATATATGCAAACAAATAACAGGGTTGTTGGCTTTCCAAGCGTTTGAAACTTTAAAATCAATTACTATTATATTTGATTGAGAAACTTGTGCAGATGCTATTATCTCGTGTGCTTCTTTTTTCTTAACATAAACTGCTATTTCTTTGATGAAGATTCTTCGAGTTAGCTACGACACTGTTCTTGACATATGAATCGTATATTATTGGTCTTCTAACACTACGATGCAGGCCATTTCCATTCGTGTAGAAGATAAATCACTATTTGCTTCATTTTTTTAGTGATTTTGTGGTTGTGACAACTCTGGTACAATTCCAGGTGCTATGACATTTTTGTTTGAAATTTGCCCCACTTTGTTTGTCAGTGATGTATGTAAAGTGACTGGTTCTTCGGAACACTACATGTATCTTCTTTTGTTTTTGAAACAACCATTTTTGTTTGAAAAATTGTTTGTTTATTGTGTGGACACAAAGAAGTATTTGTGAAAATTTGTACTTGTTCAACTTAGTATTTACCAAAATTTACCTTTTTCAATAGTTTCCAATCTAGTTTTTAACTCAGGTATGATACTTAAAAGATTCTGATTCTCAGCATGAATAGCACCATATGCATATGTTTTCTCAGAGATATGAGCAATTAATTCATCCGTTTCTTTTTAAGATTGATACCGTTTCTTTTTTATTGAATCAAAAAGCTTTTGATATTCTATTTTTACATTGTCTCGTTCTTTCATCAAAGATGCTCTTTAAATCCAAAGACACGTTCTATATTCTCAAGTTTTCTCCATCTTTGAAATCCAAGAAACCAACCTCCGAGTTAATCAAAGGATTTGTGTTTTTATTGTTTAAAGTTGACTCCCATTTATGTTTTTCTTTTGCATGTTGTAACTTTAATTCAAAATCAACACTTTGCTTTTGACATCTTTGAACATCTTTTTCAAGAATTTTTATCTTTTTAGCTTGTTTAATTCAAAATCAACACGTTCTCATTCTCTTGAATCTCAATGGAATTCTTTTTAGCTTGTTTAAGTTCAGCATGTAGGGAATTACCTTCGCATTCATGATTTATCAACACACTTATTTCTACTTCATGCTTGAGGGATGCTTCCACAAGTTGATCTTTTAAAAATCTTTTTGCTTCTTATTCACAAAAGTTTCACTTTCTGTAGGACTCAATAAACTTCTTTCATTTCTATTATATCCATTTGAAATAGTTTTCCTAAATTATTCACTAATTGAATCCTGACAACTCGTTAACAATCGGTGTGATTGATCTTGACAAAATTCATTGCGTATTGAGTTGTTATTTTCTTCCAGGAGTTGTGTAAAAAATGCTTTCTCTTTTACAATTCTTTTGAATTAACTCTGACAACGTTTGAAAACAATTTTTCATTTTATCCAATTGTATGATCAAAGGTAATACAACTCCGGGATAGAAGAAGTTGCATTTGAAGTCTTGTCAGAAGTAATAAAAGAATATGGAAAATATTATTGCTCAGCAGAAAGCTCTTTTTGAGGAACGAAGTCGTTATAAAAGCAGGTTTAATTGGTGGTAATCAATTGTACAAAAACAATTCTGTTTGGTTCGCAACAGCATTTGGATCATTCATTTTTCTTTCATTTTTCTGTTGACTTTTGGTAACTTCATCAAGATGTCTCAGTATCTCTAACATTCAAAGGAATTTCTGAATTACTCAAACTAGAGGCAAGATATAACTTTGGACATTGAGAAATTGCTTTCTTGAGTATATAAGGATTCAAGTACCTCAAACCATGTTTTAAATGCAGACCCTACACAGACAATGGTTTGGTCCAGCATAAACATTCCTTGTAAAGTAAGTTGCCAAGTAAACATTAGATCAACATTCTTTTTAAGTTTGGCCTCGAGATCTAGAATATTGCCATGATAGCGATCCTCATTTTCACTTATTTTTTGTTTTAAAATTAAATGAGTCTTTTGAAGTTCCTTATTTTTCCGTTTGTAATCATTCACAGCTATATCTAATTTATCTCGTTGTTTTTCTAGATCTTGAATGATGTCTCGATCACGAATAAATTGAGACTGAGCTTGTTGATTAAAATGTTTTGCTTTTCGATCAGCCTCAAGAAATTCGTTGAGATAATTGTTATCCCCATTGATGTTTTCCAAAACCCGAACCCTTTCCTTATACAACTCAAACTGATTAGTCAAAGTCGTGTTTTGTTGTTGGAGTTTTTGAGCAAATAATTGTTGTTTCTCAGCTTCCAGATATGCATTTATAGCTAGTTGCTCTAACGCATATAGGTTAGGAACATGTGTATCTTTTTCAACACTTCCACTATTAACATGTCCATTTGGTTCATCAAATATAATATTGCTATCAATTTGATCATCACCAATAGTACTGTTAATAATTTTAGTATGAGTTGGATACATTTGTTCTTTATTCTCATTGATGGATGAAGATTGTACCTCACTTATAAATGCAGAATCATAGCTTGGCCCAGCATCAGAAGTATTATTGGCTAGTTGAATTCTGGCCATTAAGCATATGTTCGCACTGAGTTCTTCAATTTATTCCATCCTTGAAGCATCAGCAAAGAGAAAATCATTTTGTTCATCGGTAAGAATTACTCCAGCTTCATCTTGTTTTGCCAGCAACATTTGTTCCATGAAATATTTTGAATCCTGAACTCTTGGCTTTAGATAATTCATAGCATAATGTCCTTCTCCACTACAGTTGTAGCATTGAATAGTTGAAGTATTTCCTGAAGAATAAGTTCGAAGAGTCCTTTGAAAATTTCCGGTCTCATTTTGAACATTAGATCCCTCAACAACTTCCTCTTGAACATAAGCTCGTCTAGTATTTCTTCCAGTATTACCAGAGTTCCTGTTTTGAATATTCACCCTGTCTCCTTGAATAACTTGCTTGGTTTCGGGTGTTGGATGAGAGTACGGAGACGATTAGTGTTAGATTAGAAATTTTTTAGTAAGGGGCTCGTAGCATGTACAACATTGCAGAGGCTAGGGGATTCTCAAAATTGGTTTGAACATTCATATGTAGGTACTCATCGTCATAATCAACCACAGAGTAGGATGTGTGACATAATAAAACATCGTGAAGGTATTTCTGGAAGATGAACTCGTGTGTGCTACTAGTGCCAAAGGATCATCAGACTTTTCTAACTTCTTTGCCCATGATTCATTAACCAGTTTCTCGAATTGCTAAAGGTAATCAAAGAGATCATCAAACAAATCCACTGTTAAACGTTTAGCAAGACGAACTTGGGTGACATATTTCAACCATTCCGGTTGCAAGCTATTCAGGAACTTTGTGTTAACTGTGACAATTGGAAAAATCATTTTATTTCGTTCCAAATCATTCATTAACTGAGCAAAGCGGTTGTAGACAGAAACAAGTGCTTCCCCTGGTTCAGCAACAAACTGATCAAATTCGTTCGTAAAACGAGTTTCTCTGTCAACTTGGTTTTGTATAGTGCCCCTCATCAGACGTTCAACTCTTTTCCACATTTCCTTAGCCGTAGTGCAAGCATCCACAGAGTTGTAAATTTCATTTGGAATAGAAAGTAGAATCAGATTCATGAGCTCCATTTCAGCATCATAGTGCAATAACGCATCACCTTGTAAATCCTCTGCAGTCTGCAGTTTCGGTACTGTCGAATCACTAGGAACGAACATTTGAAACTGATAAGGACCTTCATCAAGTGCTTTGTTAAGCCACTTTCGGTTTTCTCTCTTTCGATTTATATATCGTCTAAATCTACTTGCCCATGGTATATAACTACCCCTTTCAAGCATGGGAGGCCTAGTCTCAGAACCGGCATCAGCGAGGGATTGTTGATATGTTTTGGATGTCGACATGTCTTATGATTCAAAGATTGGATCTTTGTAGACGAAAATGAGTGATATTTGTGAGAAAAACCCCAAACTCGGTAACAATTGTCAAATTCGGACAACACTGTTCTCGGATAACACTTAAACTAAGACTCGGACAAAGACGACTATCAAACTCAGTACACTTAAAACGTAGTAAACTCGGAAATGCTATTTCCCAAAAATCGATTATCTTGTTTTATTATTAAAAAAATAACTCGATTTAATCAAACTCGATAAAACCGAGTTTTGAAAAATCCTTAGGATATGAATTAACAAGAACCATAATCTCGATAAAACCGAAATTTATGATGTCTTAATAATCCAGAACACGTATAACGTCAAATTCGATAGAACCGAATTTGAATTCCGAGTTTAGTCAGTACCGAATTTATTTTTCAAAAACCCAATTCACGATAAAACCGTGAACTTGTGATATTTATCACTTTGTAAGCGAATTTCCGAGATTAAATCACTAAATCCTGATTCACACTTTTCGATAAAACCAAAAATGTATGAATACTAATGAAACTCGATAGAAAACCGAGTTTATCAAAACCTCCTAATATACGTTTTTTGATAGAACCGAGAATGCGTATATATCTATTACAACACTTTTTCTATCGAAATTAAACTAATAGTGATACTTAAGCTTCCGAAAATGTAAGGAAATGATCCAAGACTACTACAACTACTTCCGAGAAATGGTATAACCTACGAAAATGAATACTCCACATGAAATATGTCACTTCAAATCCAGTTAGAACACTCGATATTTTTCAAATACTCGAAATAGCTGCCTACCCACAAACCGAAATGCTAAATAATCCTCAACCGTATTGCTGCTTAAGGTCGGCATCTGGCACTGTTAAAAACTCACAAATCGAATCACTCTAATGCTCTAAATGGCGCATGAGGAGGCGCAGCGGGTGTGTTAGGGTTCGAAGAAGTGTATCTTGAATCATACATGATCAACATTGAATAGCATAGGTATAGCTTGTGAGTAGAGAAGGCATTATGAAATTTTCAAATATTATAAAATGGAGAGAAAAAGGAAAAGATTATTACAAGGCTTCCCCTTCTAATGGTGATTAGGTATTTATAGGAGAGGGAAGAAAGCTTCTCTTCCTTTATTTTTCTAATGTTTCACATCTAGTCCCTATAGTTTGGTAATTATGCTATTTCTTTCTTTTAGCATAATAAACCTTATTACAAGCTACTTCATTCTTAACAAAATAAAGATTAATGACTAAATATAATTAAACCACATAATCAGCACTTTTTATAAACCTAACACCTATGTTAATCCTAATTTTGACGGATAAGGGGGTTTCAGTCTGAGAGACTGGCACAGGTTTTATGGTAACTTAGATCAATTTAAAACACAATAACACACATAAGCAGATAGGCAAAAGATAGAAGAGTGGTCTAGACATACAATAGAAAAATGTATTAACCATGATTAATCCAATTAAAATGTTGGTTTGTTTATTTAGTGCAATGAGTGCTTATCTCAAGGCGGCATATCATTCCAAGATTTAGGCGGTACTTCTTCCTAAAACCTAGACACATAGACTTCTGTCACAATTAAACGCATCCGCATAAAGCATCATATTTGCTGATTATAATTTATCTTAGGAGATTAATAATGGTGTTCTTACTAAAATCCTAGCCCATCGGGACTTTACCCACTTACTGCTTAATGGCTCTTTATATACTAGTAGTCCATTGTTTGAGTCTTTACTAATTTAATAAGAACGTACTCGTTGATCCGAGGGTCACTTGCTGGTCCAACTAAGCTTACTAATCTAAAGGCAAAGATAGGTTAATATTTGTGATCCTATGATTCTAGATATATAAATTGCGGATATGGCTAATACCCAAAGGTATTAGCCCTTAATCATTGTGATCAATACAAAAGTAATAATTCAACCAAGATAAACTAACCGAGTTAAACGAATGATACCAAAAATCGAACGATTACTAGAGTATAGGAGATTAAAAGGTGTTTCCTATGGAATTAATAGCTTTGCTTGACCTCTTCTGCTCTTCTTGTCTTCTAAAAATTGACTTTTGTGGTTAAGGTATCAAAAATATGATCAAGCACACCTAAAACTCGTTTTTAGGTCTTCTATTTATAGTGTTTGGAATTTGGCCAATACGGCGTATTGGTTGAGGTCAATACGGCATATTAAGGGTTTCTTAGAGTAAGGACCACGTTCAATATCTTCCAGAATATTTTATTATTATATCTTGAATACGGCGTATAGAGATCTTCTGGATACGGCGTATTGGACTTTTATTCTTCGTGGTTTCTTGTGAAGTGCAGGCAAAGATACGCCGTATCTTCCTTGATGGATATGGCATATTGGATGTCAGAATAGTATTCTTCATATTTCTTCATTTAAGCTTCATAATGCGTGCCTTTTAGCTAATCTTCACAAAGTACTTCATAATTACTACAAATCTCAAATATAAATGATTAAGTAACAATTCTTGCAATATTTATACAAAATGGGTTATTTACATAAGATAAATGATGCTATAAAAGTGACGTTATTTGATGTTATCAAATATCCCCCGACTTGAATCCTACTTGTCCTCAAGTAGCCTTTAGATATGAAAATGTATCCCTAAGGATTTTTCTGTTAAGCATTTATTTGATTAATTACTAGTACACATCCAAACACCTCACGAAATAGGTAGATGAAAACACTTAAATCATAGGCTTGGCAAGGATACATATCTGTGTAGTAACATGTAACTAATTCCCTCAATTGCTCGGTCGTGACGAGTATTCTATCATAGGCTTGGCAAGGATACACATCTCCACCACTAAAGCTAAGAAGTAACAAGTTTATAGAGGCAAATTGGGTTTATTTTAAAAGGCTTAAAGGGTTGGATCACTCTTTCTAGTCTCTATCGATACTAGTATTCTAGAAAAGGTGACAAAGACCATACATACACACCCATAACGATGGAATAGACACATATGACTACATTTAAACCTTAACCCGAATAAGCTAAAGAATAGGACTAGTAGTCTTTACCAAAAGTCGTAAACCAGCAAGGGCAACAAACCATATATACACACCCATAATGATGGGATAGACATACATGATTGCATTTAGTTCCCTCACTCGAGTGAAACCAAGGGTTAGGACGAAAAGCGATATAGGGTACGGATCTTCTAATCCTTTCTCCAAAAGTAATAAACCAACAAGGCGGACAAAATCACACATACATAGCCGTAATGACGGAATAGACACATGTGATTGCTCGCATCCTCATTCGAGTAAAACCTAAGGATAGAGATTAGGAAAGGGAAATAATTATTGTTAAATAAAAATATATAAACAAATAGACTAAGTCCAAAACAAATAAGGTACAAGTTACTAGACACTTTCCGGACCGTTCACATGATAAAGACTCATAAATATTTACATAAACGTCTTCATCATAGATCAACAACCTAAATTAGCGTTCCCGTAACGGTCAACTCCCCAATCATCCATACTATACATACTTTACAAAGAGAAGTGGCGATATCTACCACTTTATACAAAACTTTACATCGATGATTTATACCCACGTATCAACGAATAATTGATCCTTCAAATAATACCATCGGTTTAAGTTTTAACGAACCGACTATAAAACTTCCTCCTCTTTTTTGCTGTAATTTTCAAATTTTTTTGATTTTTTTAAACAACATACTACACTATGAATCTCGATGTAATTTCACCATCTTCACGATCATAATAGCTTCGGATAACTTCTTTCATAGTTCTTCATTCTTTGGACATACCAATAATTGTGATGGTAGTAAAAATACATAAGCTTGACTACTTTTACATTCCCAATTGCAATGTGCAATTTTTTTCTAAACATACTAGAGATAGAAAATGACACAAGACACAGAAAATACATACTTTACACTTAAAGCAACTAGTAACTGATAAATGAACTTAATCTAATAGGGTAGGCTAAGGTATAAAGGTGTAACGAAACAAATAGTTGGTGTTATCCAAAGGATTGGCTCTACTAATTTTTCTAGGGGATCTTACTCTTAAAATGAGAGTAAACAAAGGATTTATACGGGGGTTAACTAACCAGTGTAGTTAGTTAATGACACAAGATATATAGGCTCTTTGGGTGTAATCTTAGGAATTTACCAATTTAAACAAGTTACTCCATCTAAATCCATAGTACTCATTATTGTGGTTTCGAATAGATATACCTAGCCAAGTTCTAAAGTCTACAACATCACCGACACACTTATATTTTTGTAGAATTTTGGGTAAATATTTGGAAACGGATAAGGCTGAATTCTCACAATATCTAATAAGGTTTTTGTGTGCAAGTTATGTAACCAGTAATTTTACAAAAGTATGCTTGAAATTTTTTTTAAATTTAAGCATTTTAATCTGAAAAATAGGACAAATAACGTTCTAATTCCCATCCTCCACTTAAATTATACAACGTCCTCGTTGTATAGATAAAACATTAAAAATGAGAAATAAAAGAATTAGAACGAGAAACTCCCCTGATATCTGCTCGTAGATTGTCCATGTTGATTTCATGAGCAAGAATTCCAAATTATCGATACTTCGCCAACTTTGTCGATTTCTTTCCAGCGAGGTCCTGTGCAAAAAAAAATGCACTCCTATATCCGGTATCCTACGGTTAATAAAAATAAAATAAAAATAAACTGTACAGGAAACCAATATGTTGTATCCAAAAACCTGGATACGCTGTATAGAGAAATCTGTAAAAAGTATCTATACGATTCAGTTCTGCCTAATACGCTGTATCATATAATGAATACATCGTATTGAAAGAACTAACAATAATGTTTTAAATGCAAAATTAAAGGACTGATAACGTCCAGACATTCAATACGCCATATGGTATAGAGCGGATACGCCGTACTGATGTCCGAGAAGACAAACTCGATAAAAATAAATACAAAACTGTTTGGGTTGTCTCCCGGGAAGCACTTTTCTTTTCAGCTAAGTCTTTAAGTTAGACTTTCTCTTCAACTTCCTCTACTCCTTGGTGTGTGTCACGATACACCCTTCATCTTTCTTCCAAAAAATATCAGTTGAAACATGTCCCCATCAAACACCATAGTACTAATCATTGCGGTCTCCCAAGTGAATACAGGCCAAGTTCTAAAGTGCCACAACATCACCTGCACAACTCATCAATTTTTTAATTTTTTAGTAAATAGATGGAAACGAAATAGGCTTTATTCTCACCAATTATGTATCAAGGTTTATAGTGCCGCTATGTACTCGTAACTAGATGATTTTTACAAAAGTCATGCTGAATTTTTTTTAATTTTGGTTGTTTTTAAGCACTTTGCATGTTATTTTTTTTAAAGAAACAAGTAACGTTCTAATAGTCCACCACCCACTTAAATATGACAACGTCTCGTTGTATAATAAAACAATTAAATATTAAAGGAAAATAGAATTAAACGGAAACACCCTGATATTTTGGCTCGTGATAAATCTTCAAGATGAGTCTTTGAGCAAAAAGGTGTGTTGACTAGGCTTCAAAATGACTGATAATTCAAACAACATGTCTTTTTTAGAATATACCATATCATAGTTTCAGCAAGGTCCTACATAAAAGATTAGAAGACAAGTGCAAATTCTATCTCGCTATAATGGTACAAGAAAACAATTAAACACACAACTGTACATGGATCAATACGTCGTATCCCAAACCTTAGGATACGCCGTATGGTTCTTGTAAAAACAATTAAATTACTGGAAATTAAATATTAAGTTTTAAAAACTAATAACATCCAAACACGTCTATACGCCGTATCCAGAGGGTTTCGATACGCCGTATAGAGTGTATGGGAAGACAGACTCGTGCAACAAACAATTAAAATGTAAAAATAATAAAAATGACCGGGTTGTTCTCTCGGAACACTTTTGTTTCAGCTGGTCTTTAAGTTTGACCTTTTTCTTCTTCATTCGTTCTCCATTATTCGCTCGCACTTATCCCTGAGAGCGAATTTCTTCATAATCATTTGGCATGATCTACTTCTTGCAAAATTTCATGCCGAGCACAACGTCTTTTGTCCATAATCAACATCGTCAAATGATGTAAAACCTAAAAATAATGGAAAAACTTCCAAACGAAATTGTATATCGTACAAAGATTCCGGCATGACTCTTCCCTTCATCTTGTCCCATAAATATTGAATAATAAAAGATTTAACATTAAGTTAAATGGACAAGAGAGGGAGGAGCACGATAACATATGTATACGCCGAATTCACACAAGAAAATTTCATCATATAAGAGTCGGTTTTAACAAAAGTTAGCTCAAAGTCAACATCTCGATCCGTTTTAGTCTCTAGAGGTGTATCCAAATCATTTAATTCCATGTAATTACCATAAGGTGGGTCGAATGATTCATCACCCTCTCCAATAAGCTTTGTTTTTAGAATCAAGACTTTTTATCACAAAGACCCTTTTGATTATGCTAGTGGCGAGCTTAATACTTTTAAAAACAAGTTTTCTCCCGCGAACCTTAAGCAATCTTCCTTTAAAGACATTATCTTGGAATGGGCAGTTGAAAAGAATGGGCGTCTGAGGATTAAAGGAACATCGTCGTCCTCGGGTATGTACAAGATGATAAAGTCTATAGGGAAAATAAATTTGCCTATCCTTACTAGCATATTTTCGGTAATACCCCTTGGTTGTTTTATGGTTTGGTCAGCTAGTTCTATGGTCAACCTGGTGTGAGATAAAATTCCTAGACTAAGATTGGTGTAGGTAGAAAATGGCATAATGCTCACACTAGCTCCTAGGTCAACAAGGGCTTTATAATATTATGAATAAAACATGTAAGTTAAAGCCCCCAGGTCTTTTCAAAATATGAGCAAGGTGTTATCATAAAGCATCCATAATCCTCCTCAACTTGTGCCACTCTCCAATCCTCACAGTCAAAGTTTTGGTAGTCCGACTTGGGAAAGGACGTTTTTCAGAAAATAAGCTCCTAGGTGTGTTGCCCCGATACACGACGTATGGACCACATCCGATATGGCGTATCTAAAAAAATCACTTTAGTAGTTGAGATCGATTTAACTTGGTCTCGAGGGTTTGTCTCCGTAGAGCTGGGCAGGCTTCCAAACCCTCTTTCTTGCAAGACCTTGCTCATCTGTCCGATTTGTATTTCCAAGGTCTTAATTGAAGCTCCTTGATTTCTTATCGCTGCATCAATAGAAGCTCAGATCTCTTTGATTATGTTCGAGTTTTCTTTATGCCTTTTAGCTGATTCTGCCATAAATTTGGTTAGCGATTCTTCCAAGCTTGGTCTTCGATCAGGATACGAAGATTCCATTGTTTCGATGGTAAGGAAAATCCCTGGCCCTGTTGCGCTATATTGTCCTCCCGGGTTGATAGGTGCACCTAACTGAGTATAATAACTTCTTATAAAGTTTTTCCTTCTTACCTTTTGTGGATAATTCTTGTATAGTGTGGATCCCTGCAATAATTTGCATTGTTCACATCCGACCTGAGCATCGTACACTTTCTCATTACTTTATTTATTATCCTCGGTCTGAGATTTGAGTTGGCTTGATAGCAGCAAGCTCGTCAGAAGTTTCAGTACTGTCTGTCCTGAAGATGTTCATTGTGCATTCTGAGAGTATTCAGCCCATTTCTTGGCTGGACTATTTTTTTTAAAGCATCAACAATAGTTTTCGAAGGTATGACACCCTTTGATCCAGGATTTATCGAGTTGAACATCGAGCCCATTGTAAACAAGTGCCATTCTCAGTCCCGGTCCAAATAATTGAGACACTTCATCACCCCCCAATTCTTAAATCTTCCAAGCACGAAAAAGGCTTACTTCATCGGTTCTTGCTAGAAGTTGTTGATTTCCTCCATTTTCTTTGTTGTACGGGCAGGTGGACAGTATTCAGAAACTTAGTTTTGAGAACCTACTAGGTTGTAATTGATCCTAATGGCTGGTTCCTTAGCCATCTACTTGTGGCTCTAGTGAGGGATACAAGAAAGGCTCGGAGCATGATTTGATCTTGAGTTACTTTAGATTGAAATAAATCACCATCTCTAGAACCTTTTGATGTGTTTGTTATCGCCGTACTGATGTCCGAGAAGACAAACTCGATAAAAATAAATACAAAACTGTTTGGGTTGTCTCCCGGGAAGCACTTTTCTTTTCAGCTAAGTCTTTAAGTTAGACTTTCTCTTCAACTTCCTCTACTCCTTGGTGTGTGTCACGATACACCCTTCATCTTTCTTCCAAAAAATTTATTGGTAGATGTAAGATATACTTTCTTCGTTTCTCGTCCAAGAATTGCATTTGCTTGTGTTTATAGCAATGTACTCTTCGTTAGGTCCTAATGAATACTTTATAACTTCAAACTTTTCAGCCATGAACACCCTTTCATTGAGCTGCTCATCTTTTATATTGTCAGACTTGGGTGTGTTCTTTAGAATAATATCATTCACCTTACTAACATTCCCCTCATGGTTCGTTTGGTCGCGTTCATCCCCTCTTACAATATCATTCTTTTCATCCAAATAAGGTTTGAAAAATGAGTAAGTATCAGTGTTAGGAGAGTTTCCATAGTCAGACTCCTCCTAGTCTTTGTCACTTGATTCGATGTCATTCATAAGTTCATTATTTCCTTATCCCTTACCCAATAATGCCATAATGCGCTTTTAGTAATTCCATTCATTCTTCTATGATTATTGAATTTTGAATTCAACCATGCTTCGAATTCAAAGAAATCAGGTCCTTCATCTTCATCGTCCCTTGTTACATCATATTTTCCAACATGGGATAGGGGATAGTAATTACAAAAAAATATCCCTACTACCTCACTCCAAGCAGTGATTTTGTCTTTCCCTAAATTTATCCACCATTCTCGTGCATCATCGGTAAGCGAGAAAGAAAAACATGTACGCGTAGTCGATCGGTGTCTATATTAGGCATTTTAATTAAATCTACTATTTCAAGAACTTTAGCGATGTGGTCGACTATGCTTCTTTCTCAGTTTCTCTGTAACCATTGTTTCGCAATTCCATTAAGTTTTCCTTGCTAAGTTCAATTTTTACATTATCGTCGACCTTTGGTTTAGCAAGATTTGATTCCGCTCGATCTTTTTCCATGCATTCTCTCAAGATTAGCTTTGTCATCACTCCCGTCATCGCCTTTTGAATCAATTTCCTGTTGTTAAAATGATCTGTAACAAGGCAAACACATCAGTAGGATTTGTTCTGAAACAAGATAATATAGAAAATCAAGCTCGAAAATCAAGTATGAAGAATCAGCTCTTGCTGCTATATCAGACGATCGATACACCGTATTCAATTAATCTGAATACGTTGTATCAATCTACTAAATTGAATACGCTGTATTGGATAACAAATTTAGATACGCCATATCCAATTAAACTGAATACACCGCATCGAGTTATTGACTAGAACATTGTATAGAAAGCAATAAAAATAAACACACAAACAAAACAAATAAACAATTAAAAACAAATATACAAAATTTAAATTTTTTTTACACTAATCTAAATTACGCTAATTAATCACACTAATTCTAGGGGTTAAGTTAATCTAATGTTAAAAACAAAAATATTAAATAAAAATAAAGATAAATAAAGATTTACAATTTTACTCCCCGGTAGCGGCCAAAAACTTGATTGTGTCGTTGTGAGTAGGTATTTTATGATGTTCAAGTTTTACATTTATATTTTGCTGGCTTTACCTAAAACAACACTTTAACGGGCAGTGTACCCAATCAGATGTAGCTTCATTGGTAAGTAGGGTGTCGATCAATAAGAGCGAGAACAAAATCTTTTATTCTATCAATATTTTGGTTAACTAAACTAAGTTAACTTAAACTATGTTAATTATATTCTATGTTAAACCTATGCTAAACCTATGTTAATCCTAATTCTAACGGGTATGGGGGGTTCAGTCTGACAGACTCAGGTTTTGTGGTAACTTAGATCAATTTAAAACACAATAACACACGCAAGCAGATAGACAAAAGATAGAAGAGCGGTCTAGCCAAATAATAGAAAACTGTATTAACCATGATTAATCCAATTAAAATGTTGGTTTGTTTATTTAGTGGAATGAGTGCTTATCTCGAAGCGACATATCATTCCAAGATTTAGGCAGTACTTCTTCCTAAAACCTAGACACATAGAATTCTGTCACTATTAAACGCATCCACATAAAGCATATTATTTGTTGATTATAATCTATCTTAAAAGATTAATAATGGTGTTCTTATTAAAATCCTAGCCCATCAGGACTTTACCCACTTACTACTTAATGGCTCTTTATATACTAGTAGTCCATTGCCAAGTCTTTACCAATCGAATAAGAACGTACTCGTTGATCCCACGGTCACCAGCTGGTCCAACTAAGATCACTAATCTAAAGGCAAAGATAGGTCAATATTTTTGATCATGTGATTCTAGATATATAAATTGCGGATATAGAGAGCCATCCAGGAATCTAGCTAGCGAGATATTTTGCAATCCTAGATCTAGTTGAACGATGGGTCGCATACTTAAGTACGTAAGCAAGAATAAATTGATAAACATAAACAAGCAATCAATGATAAATTAAGCAGTCAATATAAACAAACCAAACATTTAAATCTTCATAATCATGACTAATACCCAAGGGTATTAGCCCTTAATCATTGTGATCAATACAAAAGTAATAATTCAACCAAGGTAAACTAACTGAGTTAAATGAATGATACCAAAAATCGAATGATTACTAGAGTATAGGAGATTACAAGGTGTTTCCAATGAAATTAATAACTTTGCTTGACCTCTTCTGCTCTTCTTGTCTTCTGAAATCGACTTTTGTGGTTAAGGTATCAAAAAAATGATCAAGCACACCTAAAACTCATTTTTAGGTCTTCTATTTATAGAGACTAGAATTTGGCCGATACGGCGTATTGGTTGAGGTCAATACGGCGTATCAAGGGTTTTTTGGAGTAGGGACCACGTTCAATATCTTTCAGAATATTTATTACTATATCTTGAATACGGTGTATAGAGATCTTCTGGATACGGCGTATTGGACTTTGATTCTTTTTGGTTTCTTATGAAGTCCAGGCACAGATACACCGTATCTTCCTTGATGGATACGGCGAATTGGATGTCAGAACAGTATTCTTCATATTTCTACGTTTAAGCTCCAGAATGCGTGCCTTTTAGCTAATCTTCACAAAGTACTCCATAATTACTGCAAATCTCAAATATAAACGATTAAGTAACAATTCTTGCAATAATTATACAAAATAGGTTGTTTACACGGGATAAATGATGCTATAAAAGTGATGTTTTTTATGTCATCAAAGGGAAAGTCTTGTATCCGTGGGATCAAACCTATATCATTGGTGATCTAGTTGGGGTTTGTTAAGCTTCTAATGGGAAGGCTTTATTGGTTAAAGGTTAAGTCGAATCGTGGGTTCTTAGGGGTGGATTCTGTGGGCAGAATACCATAGGTAGTAACTTTTCTGTGTGAGCGTCAGGCTTTGTTGAAAGTCAGTAGAGTTAAATTTTAATACAGTTTGTAGTCCACCATAAGGATTATACTAGGAATAGTATCGGTATTGTGTATTCGCAACTGGACATATGGAAGGACTAAATCCCCATTCTTGAACCAGTATATATCGTGGTCTCTCTCTTCTCTCTATCTACTTATTATCATATTGCAAAGTATCTTAGTACACCACTTGGTTCTTTCGAGAATGAAGTTTTTGTAAACTTCTAAGAAGTCAATAAAACCGTATTTACCCCCCCCCCCCTCTACGGTTCTAAAATTGGTATCAAAGCGGTTTACTTAAGTTTTCAAGTATTATAGCCTTCCCGAGAAGTCATTTTAAGTTGAAAACTTCTTTTTCAAAAACTAGAAATCCGAACTCGGATTTTTGAAAAAGCTGACTAAAGATCAATGGCTTAAGAGAACCGTAGGTCTTCTGGAAGATACTCAAGTCACAATGAAGATCCAAAAATCACTCTCAAAGACTCATGGAATGATAGCAGTAAAGAGGAGCATGAAGAATCCTGTCCTATAGCAACCGGAACTTCAAAGGTACATCTAAATCTCTCATATTCAAAAAAAGCCTTAAGTATAGAAAACCAAGAAATGGTAATTATAAACTCATAGAGATTAATAAGGACTTTATAAAAAGGATTAAAGCTTTATTTAAAGAAAACGACTTTTGCAAGAAGAAACAAATAAACTCACAAATAAAGTAAATAAACTTAAGGCCAAAATTAAAAAGGATATCATAGTGAAAGAGGTGATTGAACCATGCTTAAATGGTGAAAAACTTACTCATATGGTTGATTCTTTGAAATATGATATGTCTAAACTTCAAAACAAAACTATTAACTTTTCAAAACTCAAAAAGAATGAAAATGATTTGGATGACATGACAAGTCTGATAACACCACTTGATAGAGTAACTTGAGTAGTTATCACTCTAAGCCTATAGTTCCTCAAACAAAGTGTAACGACTCTTATGGGCTTAAAATTCCCATTCTAATAAAAAAGCATAATAAAATTTACAACCCTACTTCTTAAAATAAACCAAAGAAACCTAAACCTAAGTCTTTTATAATCAAAAAATCCATTTTGAAAATCCTCGACCACCATCTCAAAGAAGAAATCACTTTATCACACATCACCTCACAATCAAGCTCATAGGCCATTTTACAAGAGAGACAACTCTTACCCAAACCAAAGCTTTCATAAAACAAATCTTCATCATAGAGATAGGTATCATCGTTAAAATTACTCCTTATTAATGCTCTCTAAGCTCGGTCTGGAAACAATAAGCATGTTGCTTCAGGATCTAAGAATATATAACTTGAAAATGTTTTATGCTAACCTCAATGGACCCAAAAGACAATGGGGACCAAGAGTTTGAGTTTCATGACTGTCTTATAGGTACATAGGGATCATCCTTCTTAAATTTCGCCGTAAAGGAAATTGCACTTATGTCAAGCTCGATCTCTGTACCCTATACTTGTCATAAGAAAAACATCGGTGAAGGTAACTCCACTTTAAGTTTTGATAAAATTGCATTGAATTGATGGCTTAGTTAATAATTATAACATGAAATTTATAACTAAGATTACTTTTTGCCTTGCATCCATAATAGATCATTCAACCCTTTGGCATCATAGACTAGGACATTTAGACATAATGAAAATTCAAGACCTAGCCTCAAAAGGAATTGTCAAAAAAATGCCTTTAATAATATTTGATAATCATTCATGTAATATTTGCAAAACAAAAAATCAAGTCCATGATTACCAAAATTCTAAAAACAACATATTAAGTAGAAAAGTCATAGACATTGTTCACATTGTCTTGATTGGCCCATCAACTACTCAATTTATGGAGGAAACCTTTATACTTTGATTATGATTGATGACTACTCAAGATACATATGGACACAATTTTTTAAATCTAAAAATGAAGCTTTTGAAAAAATGAAAACCCTAAGAAAAATATTCCAAAACCTACTTGATTGTTCAATTAAATCAGTCTAAACAAATCATGGTAGTGAATTTATAAATAATGTGCAATTTGGGGACTTTTGTGAAAAACATGGAATCTCTCATAACTTCGTGGCTCCTCGCGCTTCTCAAAATGATGAGATTGTCAAAAGGGTCAACCACTCATTACTAGAGATGTGTCGTACAATGATAAGCGAGCAATCCATTTCGCAAAAAATTTGGTGTTACGCTTTCAATACCGCAATCCACATTTGGAATAGAACACATGTTAGGAGAGTTTTAAACAAAACACCATATGAAACTATTAGGGGTAAAAAGCCATCTTTAGGATATTTTAGAGTCTTTTCTTGTAAATGTCAAATAGTAACTCACACCTCACATGAGTCTAAGTCTCATAACGAAACCTTTTTAGGATATCCTCAAACCACAAAAGCATACATAATATTTGATAAGAAAACTTTAAAAGTAATTGAATTTTATATGATTAATCTTTAATGAATATATACCAAAGACTATTATTGATAAAACAATAGATGATCAATCGCTAACCCCTAAGGTAAGCAAACCGGCCCATAGACAACTTAGTAAGAAATAGAATCCTAGGTTAGAAAGCATAAAAGAAACACGTGACTCTAATAGATCGAGTCATAGTTGATTTAAATAAAATAAACACTTAGGGTTACAAATTCAAAATAATTCCTTGCTTCGTATCACCTTAAACGGCTTAAGTGTCTAGAAGAAGCAGTTACGGAATAATGGCTATGCTCATGAAATTAAACCAATTACACAAATCAATTTTTGGGGATTAGTTCCACCCACCTAGTAGTCCATACCTTTATTGAATAACAAATGGGTGCTTGAAAATACATGGTTCGAATATGGAATAGTTAGCGTGAATAAGCTAGGTTGTATTTTGTAACCAAATCAACATAGAGTCACCATAAAACTACCATATTTAACATATTTACACAACTTGAGTCTTTGCGTATACTACTTGCCTACTCATGTGGCAGTATGTTTAAACTACATCAAATGGATGTTAAAAGTGCTTTTAATCGAGTCATTGAAAAAGAGATATATTTCACATAACCACCCAGTTTTATCAATTTTCAAAAATCTAACTATGTATTCAAATTAAACAAGGGTTTGCATGGACTTGTGACTAAAAATGAATCATGGCATAATAGTGTTATCTCATACCTAATTAATCAAAACTATGTGTTAGGAGAAACAAACAAGTCAATACTTTTCAAGAAAAGAAACAAACATCATATAGTCATTCACATATTTGAAGATGATATTGTATTTGGATCTACATGTGAAACTTTGTGTGATGAATTTGTAGAATGCATGCATGATAAATTTAAAATGAATAAATTAGGAGATCTCAAGTCTATATTAAACCTACAAATCATACAAGGCGACAATGGCATATTCATATCAGAATCAAAATACCTGAGAAGTTGTCTCAAGAAATTTGATCCTGAAAATACTAAGTCCATTAAGACACCAATGTCAGCTGACTTAAAACTCACCTTAGATAAGGATGGAGTGTCGGTTGATTGCTCTAAATATAGATGTATGGTAGGGTGTCTGCTATATCTCACTGGTTATAGAACCGACATCATGTTTAGTGTATCTTTATGTGCACGATTCCAAGACAACCCCAAGGAGTCTCACATGGAAGCCGATTTATGGATATTTAGATACATAAAGAGCACTTAATATTTGGGTCTTTGGTACCCAAATGGCTCGGGTATTGAGGTATATGTTTACGCCAACTCGAATCATGCGGGAGATTACGTCGGCAGAAAAAGCACAAGTAGAGTGTGCACCTTGGTTGTTAGATGTCTAACACAATGGTGTTATAAGAAACAAACGGCTCTTGTTATATCAATAACTGAAGCTGAGTATGTTGTAGCCGGAAGCGCTTGTCAACAAGCTTTATGGATGAAGCAAGCCATAAAATATTATGACACCTATTGTGAAGACGTCCTAGTACTTTGTGACAACAAAGGTGCAATTGATTTAAGAAAAAACCCCGTCCACCACTCTCGAACCAAACATATTGAAATTCGACACCATTCGCTTCGAGACAACGTTCAAAAAGGGAATATCCTTATGGAAAAGGTCGTGTCCAAAGATAACATCGTAGATATTTTTACAAAACCACTGAAACGTAAAACATTTATTTATCTTAGATTTGGGCTCGGAATGCTAAAGCACGAAGAATAAAGCATTCATTTGTCTTTAAATTAAATTGTTACTTACTACAAGTATAACATAAATTTTATATTATAAAGGTAATTTGTAGTTAAAATCTCTAAACCAATTAACAAAGATTAGTTCTTTTATTAAAACAATGCCAACGCATCAACAAAAAAAAATATTATTCACTTCCTTATCTCACCCATCTTAATCTCTATTGGGCCACAAGATTTTATAGGGCCCACATATACACTCAATCCAACTA
This sequence comes from Tanacetum coccineum, assembly GCA_026074375.1. Taxonomy (NCBI): domain Eukaryota; kingdom Viridiplantae; phylum Streptophyta; class Magnoliopsida; order Asterales; family Asteraceae; genus Tanacetum; species Tanacetum coccineum. The sequence continues at coordinate 12,116 of BQNB010038256.1, read as the reverse complement.
AAACCCAAAATCCACCACACTCGAAAAAAATTTCTTCTCCTTCTTGCTCGATCGGCGACACCCCCAACCAAAGAAAAACCACCATCACAAATTATTCTTCTTCATCCTCTAATTTCACGGCTAATTGGTATGTCTCGATCATCCATTGCTCCTTTATATGTGTTAGCCTTACTTATATTAATCAAACAAGAATGTTATCGGTCTTATAAAGTCAAACTAGGTCTTGTATTGTAATAGGCTACTCAGGTTCAACGGGCTTGGATTGTAATCTAATATTGTTCGTCTTTCGGGCTCAAAGCCCAAGTTTAGCCATGCCCGGCCCAAGTTACAAAGCCTATTCGCCTACTAGAAGGCTTGGGTATAAAAGAAACCCTCTCCACACATGGAGAGGGTGTTGGTTGCATTTCACACACTTGTAACTCACATTTCTCTCTCTAATCTAAGTTTCCAAGTTTCTTTCTCTCTCTCTCTCTTTCTTTCTTATTTTGTCGGCTCACATAGGGCTCATTTAGAGCTTATTCGAGTTTTGCTTATTGTTGTGAAGGATTAATGTTAGACTAACATGTGGTATCACTCGCCAAGGGGTGTGTAGTGTTTGATTTTTGTGGTTTACATAAGCAAATCGTGGCTTAGTTCTCTTAATAAGCTCACGGGTCAAAAGCTTATTAGCTTATTTGGTTACTTTTCTTCTTTCTTTCTTTGGTCTTATTTCACTCGTAGCTTATTTGGCAACATAAGCTCACGGTTTACTTTTTCTTCTTAGCTTATATGTTTGTTAAGCTTATTCGGCTTATTTTCTTCTTTTTCTTCTAGACGAGGTGAGTTGGGTTCGATTTAGAATAGTCACAAGGGTTACGTCCATCTTTTTGTTTGTTCTTCAAACTAGGCTCTTAGTTTTCTTCACTTTTGTTGCAAATTTTTGAGCTTATTCGTAGCTTATTTCGAGCTTATTTCTTAGCTTTTTGGTTGCTTATTTTCAAAGCTTAATTGTGATTGGCTTAATATTTTGTGGTCCCAACCGGTTCTAAACAAGAAACATAGATCCATAATTTTATCTTACAAAGATTAGGACAATTTGTTTGTTTGTGTTTGTGGTCCACACCCAAAAGAGACATCGAGCGGAATATGTCATAGGATAAGCGGAATATGTACGTTTGATAGTGAAGCGAAACATGCAGGTTTAAATTTGAAGCGAAATATGTTAACAAAAGACAAGCGAAATATGAACGTTAATGGTCAAGCGAAATATGTTTAAGTAGAAGCGAAACATGTTAAACTGTCAAGCGAAATATGTCAATTTCCAAGCGAAATATGAAAGATTAATTTGAAGCGAAATATGTTTAGAAGTTGAAGCGAAACAATGCTATCATGGAAGCGGGTAGCAAAGACCGTCCACCAATGTTAACACCGGGTAATTACGTTTAGTGGAAATCTAGAATCAAGAGATACATTGACACCAAACCTAACAGTGAACTCATCCACTATTAAATCAAGTCTACTTTTACGGTTTTTCTATTGATTTTGTAAAATCGCGACAAGTAATCTTTTTCTTCTCTGTTTTAATCATAGAGTTGTAAAATCCCATGGAGTTAATTGCATTCTCTATCACCACAATACAATCAACACTTCATAACACTTAAGATCCGATATCCATTCACAACTTCATCAAAATGTCAAATTTAAATATCAATTTGCAAACTCAATTATCGAATGCTCTTCATTATGCTATCATGGAAACAGGTAGCAAAGATCGTCCACCAATGTTTGCACGGGTTATTACGTTCAGGTGGAAATCGTAATCAGAGATACATTGACACCAAACCTAATAATGAACTCATCCACTATTGTCTCCAAAATCCACCATACACGTATCAATGGGCTGAGAAGACAGTTCCAGTTGTTGAAGGTAGTTCTTAAACAACTACAGAGAGGTATATGGAGAACTATAAGAATGTTTCACTAGACTACGCGATCAACTGAATGCCGTAAGTTGAAGCAGTTTAGATCATTTCTCACAGGGATAGAAAACGATATCTACTCCACTGTTGGATGCTTGTCCGGAATGCATGTGAAATGTAGAAAGACCATTGAAGGTTGAAAACAAGGTTGAATCATCAATGTTCAGATCTTGAAACCAATTTTATTGGGATTTTTTGGAAAATTCACATACGTGGATGGTGAATCACTTGAATCGTATTACTATGGTTTTTCCAAGATAAGAATGAGCTTCTTCTGAAATCAGTGTCATGTTACAATTCGATCAAGTGTATGTCAGTTCTTACTTAAAAACAACCAGAATGGCAAGGTTTGTGGACACTTGTTAAGCGAGTCAGAGTGAAGATTGTCTTCTATCAACAACTTTATGACATCCTGAAACAACACCAGAATGAAGTCAATGAGATAAGAGATGAAAGACTAGCACGTACTGCTAGTCTACTTGCCACTTGTTGCCTCAAACACACTAACCAGTTTACCATCCTCAAAACAATCCTACTCAAAACACTCAATATTCTCCACCAGATCACAACAATCTACCAGAACAAAGGAAAGCAATTGTTACCTCTTCTGCTCTTACGTATGATCCAGAACCTGCTACGTTAATGAAGATGGGGAAATGTCAAAGGAAAGGGATTGACAACCTCATGGATTTAATTTCTCTCATCGTTTATGAAAATTCTACAAAGTACCTACCACAACAACCTTTTCAAACTTCATCAAACACCAGTAGAGCTAATCAAGACAATTCTCCAAGAATCAATCAGTGGCGTTGGGTATGTTATCAAAGGGGGGCAGTTTTTTTTTTTAAAAAAAGTTTTTTTTTGTTTGTTGCTGGCGGCTAGGGAAAATGTAGGTACTCGGTGGGCAGAAGTTATGGGATTCAGTGTTATAACTACAAGAATTATGGGCATGTATCAGTAATGACAGAATCCTAAAAGAGTCAAAGGATGCAACTTATCAAAGAAAAGATGTTAATTGTGGTAAACAAGAGAAGCTGGGGTTCAGTTGAATGCAGAACAAGCTGATTGGAAAGATGATACTAATGATGAGTCTGATGATCAGGAATTGGAAGCACATTATATGTACATGACACAGATTCAAGAGGTTACTCCAGATCCAGTTGACAATTCTAGACCAATCTTTGATGTTGAGCCAATGCATAAGGTACAAAACAATAATGAACTATAATGTGTTTGCCATAGAAAATGAACATCGGAAGAAACCTGTCGAATCTATAATGACATATAATCTGGCGGAACATGGTGACACCAATATCACTATTGATTCATTGGATATATGTTATGATAGAGAACATGATGACCAGGATGATACTGATGATCTTGATCAAGAACAAACTAAAATGTGAAAATGATGACAGCAAAAACCGAAATAAAATTTTAGAATCATCAAACAAGGCTTTAGTTGATAAATTAAAAGGTAAAATTGAGGATTTCAAAACTAAAAATAAAAGTTTAGAATCATCAAATAACTATTTCAAACAAGCAAACAATGAACTGTCCAAGACTAATTAGTTGATGTTTAAAGACCTAAGAAGTTCCAAGCGGATCTTGATAAGTATAATGATGTAAATTATACGTCAAAGGTGGAAATTGATTGTAAAAAGCTAAAGGGGATTTATTGTCATACAAAATTGATTTTGAAAAGTCATCTAATGCATATACTCAAAAAATAAATGATTTAAATCAAACAATTTCGATATGAAAATGAGCTTTGTGCCCTATACAAGAAAAACCATCTCCATAATGTCACAAGCAAGAGAGGCTCAGATTAAGCTTTACAAAACTCATGAAGACAAAGAACTTGATAAAGTCATTGCTTTAGAAAACAAAGTCAAGGTTTTGAATGATATTGTATATAAAATCGGCCAATCTATTCAAACAATGAATATGCTTAATCGTAATTGTAAAACGAGTTTTGCAAAACCTGAGTTCCTCAAGAAAGCTCAAAGAGCGAATCCTCGTCTGTATGATATAGGTTGCTATAATGATAATCTTGCGTTAATGTTAGCCCCTGAATCTGACGAAATAATTCGTCATGACAAAGAAAGTCGATCAAAATTAAGCGATATAATCAAACTGTTTGATTATGACAAGTTGAATAATCTTTATGATTTGTTCGTTCCACAACGGGAAAAGTCGCCTGAACAACACTATTTTCTAAGATGTAAAGAAGAGGTATACATCTTTGTAATAATTGTAATTTTCAAAGACGTCTTTTCGTAACAAACATCTTGTTAGAAAAACGAATGGATGAAAACCATTCTTTGGATCAAAATGTGTAAAAAGCTCTAAAGAACTGTTCAGATTAAAAAGAGTGCTGACATGATTTTTGATGGAGTGGAACGTTGCAAACATAAAAATCGCTAAATATACATATTTTGGTAACATAGATCCTTTCATTCAAAACACAATCGAAGGAAATTTTTGCCCACAAATTAGGAGAATAAATGCGGACTTAGAAAAATTTCACTTGTGTTTGAACGAGGAAATGGTTGCTGATTTGAGATACTTTAATTCTCTTAAACTGAAGTAGACCTTCCATAATCTCAACTGGAAGACTCAAAAAACAACAGTTTTTTGATGAAATCGACCACTATGCAAGGGACTATTACTATGCTTTCTCAATGAATGCAATATTGGTTGTGTATTCTATTCTAGATAAAGTTACTACTTTGCAATGTGATTAATTAGAAACATGTGGAAAAATGTAAACATCTTGAAAAGAGCTTTCAAATGTAGAACAAAAAAAGTGTCAAAGAGTTTTGAAGCACTTCTCAGGAACATGCGATTCAATCTTGAACTTGATTTACAAAACAGTGCAAAGAAAAGATAAAAAATGACAAATCTTTCAAAGAAAATCAGTCAAAACGTATTTCTGAAAGAACGCGAACAGTATTGAAATTCAGACTTGAAAGCTCATTTCAAGACAAAGGAATTGCAATTAAGTGAGTTGAAGAAACTAATAGAAAAGATAAAGGAAAATCTGGGAAACTTAGTTTGAAAAAAATCATCGGTATTTTTGGGGGAACAAACTCCGAATGCATTTAAAATGTTTCAAAGACAATCCATTATAGGTAAACAGCAATTTTTTCAGATGCTCTTGCAAGAAAGATTTTCAAAGTCAAAGTCAGCTACCACACACAAATGTGTCCCATGATTTTTCAATCCAGGTCACTCGTCACGATTTTGCCTTCGAATGTGTGGTAATTTTCAGATCGCAAAATGTGATTGCACCAGGAATGTATAAAGTGCAAACACAGACCAGTCAAACTAGAACAACACAGTTGCCTCAAGACATTAGGAAAACTAACAAACGCGTGTCCTTTTCTACAGGAGTATTTCCCACTACTAGTGTTAGCAGACCACAGTTTAAGAGCAATCAATTAGAAGATAGAGTCATGCCTAACAATAGTTAAATGAAGAAGCAAGAAGTAGAAGACCACCATAGGAATTTTAAGCTTTCTAATAATAAAACATCCGCAACTGCTTGTAATGACAGTTTAAATGCTAAGACCTCGAATGTAAACTTTGTCTGTGTTACTTGTGGAAAATGTGTGCTAAATGACAACCATGATATGTGTGTGCTTCATTATCTTAATGGCGTGAATTCCAGGACTAAACAGCCAATTAATATGCCTATTAGTACCAAAGAACCCAAGTGAACTGTAAACCAATCTGTTGCAACATCCCATAAGAAATCAGTTGCCACATAATCCATCATCAAGAAACCTAGAAGCATAATTAGGAAGGTATATGAGCATGTTAGTAAGTATTGTAGTTGGTGGTATCCTAAGTTTACACCATCTGGACACAAATGGAAACATAAGTCCCCAATAAGAAATGTCAACACAAATGTTAGTATGCCTCTAGGAAATACATCTAGAACTGCTAATACTTTGGAACTTATGACTCATAGGTGTTTCACTGTGTCTAATACTCCATTGTATTCTAATTCTTTTGCAGCTCGTAGAGATAATTCTATTCATCGTCAACTTTGGGTGCTCAAAGCACATGATGGGAAATCTCAAGCTTCTAACTAATTTTGTGGAGAAATTTCTGGGTACGGTGAAGTTTGGAAATGATCAAATTGCATTGATTCTTGGTTATGGAGATCTGGTTCAGGGAAATATCACTATCAAAAGGGTTTATTACGTCGAAGGGCTGAATCATAATTTATTCTCCGTTGGTCAATTTTGTGATGCGGATTTGGAAGTTGCTTTTCGGAAGTCTACATGTTATATCCGTGATTTGAAGGGAAATGATCTTCTCACAGGTTCTCGTGGCACAGATTTGTATTCCATTTCTCTGCAAGACTCAACAACTCCCAATCCAATTTGCTTAATGGCTAAAGCAACATCGTCTCAAGCATGGTTATGGCATCGTCGTCTATCTCATTTAAACTTCGACACCATCAACTTGCTTTCAAAGAATAATATTGTGAATGGCCTTCCAAAGCTGAAATTCGTCAAAGATCATCTGTGTTCTTCTTGTGAGCTGGGGAAAGCAAAAAGAAAGTCTTTTCACACTAAGACTACCCCGAGCTCAAAAAGACGGTTACAACTTCTACACATGGACTTATGTGGTCCAATGCGGGTAGAAAGCATTAATGGAAAGAAATATGTTCTCGTAATTGTTGATGACTACTCCTGATATACCTGGACTCACTTCTTGAGATCCAAAGATGAAACACCTGGAGTTCTTATTGATTTCCTCACACTTGTCTAAAGAGGACTTCATGCTCAAGTTACAACAGTTCGAACTGACAAAGGCACGGAATTTCTTAATAAAACTCTTCATGCATACTTTGCAAAAGAGGGAATAAGACACGAAACGTCAACTGCTCGAACACCTGAACAAAACGGCGTTGTCGAAAGACGGAACCGTACTCTTGTTGAGGCTGCTCGAACAATGCTAAGCGCCGCTAAAGTTCCTTTGTTCTTCTGGGCTGAAGCAATTGCAATAGCATGTTTTACTCAAAACCCTTCACTTATAATTCCTCGACATGAGAAAACACCTTACCATATCGTCAATGCCTGGAAACCGCCAATTAAGTTCTTTCACATCTTTGGTTCTCTTTGCTACATTGTCAGAGATGGTGAAAATCTTGATAAAATGAAGGAAAAAGGTGATGCATGTATTTTTGTTGGGTATTCTACTCAGTCAAAGGCTTACAGGGTATTTAACAAGAGAACAAGAATAATAGTTGAAACAATTCATGTTAACTTTGACGAATTGCCTCAAATGGCGTTAGATCACGTCAGTTCTAACCCAGGTCCACAATGTTCGACAACGATACTTGAACAAGACAGTTTAAGTCCTAGTCCACAAAGTCAAGAAAATGTTTCTCAAGCTGCCAAGACAGAAACAACGTCAAATGAGCTGGAATTGCTATATAGTCCGATGTTCAGTGAATTACTCAATGGAACTTCTCCTGTTGTTTCAAAGTCTTTCGCTGTACATGCTGCTGATAATCTCGATAAACGTCAACAACATAACACAACTCACTCTTCTACAACAACTGATGTTGCGGATCCACCTCTATTAAACATTCAATCAACACATCAAACTCCAACTTAAGTACCAACTGTCACTGCACTTGAGAACATTATTCAAGCAGAAACCAATACCGAGAATGCACAATTTGACGAAGATGAATTTATCAACATCTTTAGTACACCGGTACAAGAACAAGGGGAGACATCGTATCGTCATGTTGATTCGTCAAACATGCATACATTCTATCAACACTATCCTTCTGAACATCGTGGGGCAAAAGATAATCCTTTAGAACAAGTCATTAGAAATCCTTCTCAATCAATTAGAATAAGACGTCGGCTAGAAACAGATGGTGAGATATGTAAGTTCGCACTCACCGTGAGTCGAACCGAACCAAAGAACATCAAAGAAGCCATTAATGATTCTGCATGGATTGAAGCGATGCAGGAAGAACTTCACTAGTTTTATCAATTAGATATATGGGAATTAGTCGACGTACCACTTTGCAAAAATGTCATTAACATGAAGTGGATCTGGAAAAACAAACGTGATGAGGAAAATATTGTAATTCGCAACAAAGCTCGTCTTGTAGCTAAGGGATATGCTCAAAAGGAAGGAATTGATTTTGAAGAGTCATTTGCACTAGTTGCTCGGTTAGAAGCTGTCCGATTATTCGCTGCATATGCTGCACATAAATCATTTCCAGCATACCAGATGGACGTTAAGACATCATTTCTTTACGGACCTCTGAAGGAAGAAGTGTACGTAAACCAGCCATATGGATTCGTAGACCCATATCATCCTAACCAAGTCTACCGTCTAAAGAAGGCATTATATGGACTCAAACAAGCACCAAGAGCGTGGTACGATGAACTCTCCAACTTCCTAGTATCCAAAGGATTCTCAAAAGGTTCTATTGATCCAACTCTGTTCATAACTAAACATGGGGAAGACATATTGCTTGTGCAAATTTATGTTGATGACATTATTTTTGGTTCTACGAACCCAAAACTTTCAAAACGGTTTGAAAAACTAACGCACAACAAGTTTGAAATGTCTATGATGGGGGAGCTGAAATTCTTTTAAGGAATTTAAATCCACCAATCCCCTCGTAGTATCTTTATAAACCAAGATAAGTATGCTCAAGAGATACTTATAAAGCATGGTATGACCTCATGTGATAGCATTGGTACTCCAATGGCTACGAAACACCTAGATGCAGACTTGATTGGTACTCCAGTCGACCAAACAAAATATCCTAGTATGGTCGAAGAACTCATGTATCTAACAGCAAGTAGACTTGATATTGTACATGCAACATATTATTGCGCTCGCTATCAAGCGAAACCGACTGAGAAACATCTCACTGCGGTTAAGCAGATCTTTCGGTACCTTAGAAATACCATTCATATGGGACCCTGGTATTCGAAGGACACCAGTTTCAAACTAACTGCTTTTTTAGATTCGGATCACGCGGGCTATCTCAATTCACGTAAGAGCACATCTGGTGGCATACAATTTCTAGGTGGTGACAAGGTTAGTCAGCTGGTCGTCCAAGAAGCAGGACTGCACTTTAATGTCTTCAGCAGAAGCCGAGAATGTGTCTCTATCTGCGTGATGCGTTCAAGTTCTATGGTTGAGAACTCAGCACATATTATGGCTTTCACTTTGACAAAATACCTATGTATTGTGACTCAAAGGCATCCATAGTCATCTCATGCAATCCAGTCTAGCACTCTCGTACCAAGCACATCGATGTCAGATATCACTTCATAAAGGAACAGGTTGAAAAGGTTATTGTTGAATTATTCTTTGTCGAAACTGAATACCAGTTAGCTGACCATTTTTCCAAAGCTCTACCAGAAGATAGGTTTAAGTATCTCGTCAGACGACTCAGTATGAGATGTTTGACTTCAGAAGAATTAGAGGTTCTGGCAAACGAATCTGCTTGATCCATCAAACATCGAACTTGTAAATATTTTTGATTTTTCTCTTTATTTTGATTTATAAAAATTTTTGAAAAATAAAATACGAAAATATAAAACCAACAAAAAAATATAAATCTAAAATCTAGAAAATAGAAAAATATAAAACCTAGAAAAACAAAATATAAAATTAGAAAAATTTCAAAAAATACCAAAAAGAATCTTCTCGACATGTCTCTTGGAATCGATAACATTTACGTACCTAGAAATGTTGATTAACATCGACACGGGCGTGTAAATGAAGTTCGAGCAAGAGTTTCAAATGCTTTCAAAACATGTCATTTCTAAATTTTCTTAATGACTTATGTACATTTCAGTGCATAACTCGGTCCCGAATGTAATAGGGAAGTGTACGCTTCAGTGTGCTTACTCTAAAAATAGAAGAGAAGTCTTCTATCATGTGTTTTTAAAATCGTTGAACACAATTTTTCAAAAAGAACTTTCAATGTCAAAATTGTCTACAATATAATTTGTGGTATTTTTTCATAAAAAGTGGTATTTGTTAAAATTGTGTGTTCAACACTCCCTTCCTCAAATAATTTTCAAAGAATTATAGTACGTAGAATGTCATTTTATGTGAATCAATTTATGAGGGGAGGCTTTTACAACAAAGCCTTTTTAATGTGTTGGGTACATTTCATAAATGTCAATTTTATGTATCCAAACACATTTTGTGAAATTAAAATGTGGAAACTTAATGTCAATTAATAATATACATTGTTCACTAAGGCATCTCACTCTGTCTTCAACATTTTGTGGTGTCATATCAATTTTTCATTCCAATGTCAAGTTTTAATAAATATTGGTATCCCACATATACTGTTGAAGGGGAGCAATCTGAAAAATGAATTCATGCAATATCGTGGTATAATTTTTCTCCCCATGGAATTTTTCATGTCAAATTTTAATCAATTGGTATTTCAAATACTAAGTGTTTTATTATTTAAAATAAAGAGAGAAAATGTGATTAAAATATGTTATAGACGAATGTGATCTTTAAGACTCAAGTGCAAACTCTTTCTTTCATGTGCAAAACAATTTCGAATCTCAGAGCACATGTGTAGGGGGTATTTGAAAATAACAATGTCAGAAAATGGTTTTATGGTTCGATCTCATACCCAACACTATAAATTTTCACAACTGATTCTGGAAATCCATAAGGTTGTTAAAGGTTATGAATAAGGCCCTAACGATCTAACCAGAACTAGGGGATCTATCCCCAAGACAAACCAAAAGTTAGAAATAGCAGTCCTTAGGTATGATTGGAGATGAATGTGTATAAGGGAAAATGCCGACTAAGATTGAGCTAACACTGGAACAATCACAACAAGGTGTTAGTAATGACGTCTTGGTAAGCATTGAAGGGGTTGAAGAAATGAAAAAGAAATGTATAAGATAAAGGTGAAAACAAAGCAGCCCTCCAAACCAACCTTAGGGCGAAGAAACCCGGGTCAAATACATAATCTATCAAATCACATGATGATTGTTGATATTGTAATAGTCGTCATGGTCGCCAGTGATCAATGCACAACCTTCCCAGCCATTCCGGGATTCTCCTTCAACAAGAAACTTGTCTCATTTGTCACGGAGATACACATGTTATCTATTGACATCTCACTCCGAGATTGTTGATATTGAATAGGTGGCAGTCTGCTCCAGCCTCTGATTACTAAACTAAAAGTGGCACAAATCGAGTCTAGACCAAAGAGAATCAAAGTATAAATCTCATTAGGAACACTATGTCAAAATAATTACATAGTTGCCAGATTTAGTCCTTTTGTTTCATTCTTTTATTTATTTTGTCTCATCAAATCAAGAATCCCAACAACCAATGGCTGTGCCTATTAGTAATAGAGAACCCAAGCAGAATGTGAACCAATCTGTTGCAACATCCAGTAAGAAAACCGTTGCAACAGACTCCACTGTCAAGAACTTTAACAAGATTCTATATGAATCAAGCTTGTGATAACTGGATATCAATTTTGGTCCAGTAAATGAATTAACGACTTAATCAGAAAGACAAGAACTATCTGATTCACTCTTACCGTGTTGTCTGCTTTGAGACGTTCTGGTAATGAGAACTAGCAAGCATGGTGGATCTAATACATCTATGTTAGAAGATCCTACGCTTTAAGCTGGAAACCCTGTCAAGGAGATTCTTTAAATCTACCTGATCACAGGTATAGTATTTATACTATAAAACAGGGAATCGGTGGTTATCGCAACCTAAAATCGACGAATGACAAAGACATTTCGTCCATATTTATGGTTTATTACTAACATTCAAATGCAGGTACAAATGTCGATGTTGCAGCCTTGTACCAGCGAAGTCGAATTCATTGACACATTCTCATACTCAAGCTTTCAAAGTTAATCATTCAGCATCAAGATTGTTGATACTAAACTTCTTCATCATCAAAGAGCGTCAAAGTCAAATAAAGAATAGTCTATTAGGGAATATTGTTAGTCTTATGTTTATATAAGTCAAACAATAATGTAACAAGTATGAACATGTCGGTCAAGAGCACAAGATAATCAAGAAAGTCAAATCAAGATGATTCAAGTCAAGAAGATGATGCAAGATGAAAGATCTTAAGAACTCAAAGTCAAAAGATGA
>BQNB010038255.1:5512-48877 GCA_026074375.1 Tanacetum coccineum | reverse complement strand
CATGTTGGTGGTGTTGCCTAGGTCTGCAGTCAAGATTCTAATTTTCTCTTCTAAAGCTAACTGATTATTTTGGTACCAATACTTCTGTTGTTCTAAGTTTTGAAGTGAACTTTTGTATGCTTGTACTTGGATAAAACACTCTTTATATTGCACTTCTAGATTATCAAAATCCTTTTTAAGTTCTGTATAACTATAATTACAACCAAAAGGATAAGATTGTACCTGAGGGGATAACCCCATAAGTGCAAATTGAGTATCATCATCAGTAGCATCACTAGAAGGAACAGAAATATCATCAGGACCATTACCAGCAGCAACAAACACACCATCATCAAAAACACCATTAATCGTTCGTCTATCAAATATGTATTCTTTACAATGGCTATTGGCTAATACCTTTAGGTATTAGCCATGTTTATGATAATTTAATGGTTTGGTTTATGTTTATTCTGATTGCATCTTATAAATTGTGTGTTGTCATATGTTTATCAATCTATACCCGCTTATGTGCTTAAGTATGCGACCTATCATTCAACTAGGTCTAGAAAGCAGACCAAGTGGACTAGATACTGGGATAGCTCTCCATATTGCAATTTATATATCTAGAGCAATAGGATCACAAGTAACGTGTTGTCTTTACTCCTGGTTTAGTGAACAAGTTAGGCTAGTAGGTGACCTAGGATCAATAAGTAAAGTTTTGATTCCTTGAGTAAAGATTTAGACAAGTGGACTAGTAGTATATAAAGATCCATTAAGTAGTAAGTTAGTAAAGTCTCGTTGAGCTAGGATTCGATAAGATCACCATTATTGTCTCCTAAGATAGATTATAAACAACTGCAAAGAGGTTTATGCAGATTTGGTTAATTGTGACAGAATTGCCAAGTCTAGGTCTTAGGAAGAAGTACCACTTAAGTCTAGGAATGATATATCAACAATAAAACGGGACAATCATTGCACTTATAATCTAAAAACTGCATTTTATTAGATTAGATATGGTTAATACGTTTTCCTTACATTAGGCTTGACCGCTCCTTTATCTTCTGTCTTTTAACTTGTGTGTGTTAATTGTCATCAAAACCTTAGGTTAGATAACTAAACCACGTGCCAGTCTTTCAGGCTAAAAACCCCCCTTTTGCATTAGTTTAGGATTGACTTAGGTTTAACATAAAATAGAATAATTTAGGACTAACATAGATAACTAGACTACTGATACATTTAAGTATTAACGCTCTCGCTCTTAGTAATCGACACCCTACGTACCAACAAACCTACAACTGATCGGGTACACTGCCTGTTAGTGTTGTTCTTAGGTATAGTCGGCAAAATATAAATAGTAAAACTTGATAACAAATAATACCCACGCACAACGACACATCAACAGTAAATAAAGAAAGAGGCATTTTTGATTAGTGTGTTGGATATCCAAAAGTTCAACAACAAGAAAGCACATCATGGTCAAAATCCAGTTCATGGTTTCTAATTGTAAAAAAGAAACCCAACAGCATCAACAATGTTTGGAATACGAAAAGTATCGGTCACTTCCAATATAATTAGTCGTAGCTCGTAGTAAGATGAATGGTTAAGTTAGAAAGCTAACGGGGCTAAAGGCCCATGGAAAGCCTCTTAGTAGGCCCATGGCTAGCCACTATATATTGTATAAAAGCCCTCTCCACACATGAAGAGGGTGTTGGTTGTTCATTTTTCTCACACACACTTAATCTAATATTCTCTTCTTTGTTTCTCTCTCTAAGTGTTCATCCAACCACCTCTTTCTCTCTCTAAAACTCTAATCGAATCCTTCCTCTATATGTGTTAAGATATTCTACAATTGGTATCAAGAGCCATGGGGTGTTTGTGAGGGTTTTGTGTGCGTTTGTTACCTTTGTTTTAGGTGTGTTCTTGGTTCGAACCTTTCAAAAGGTTTTCATCTTTTGAGGTTTAAAAACCATAAAGCTTGTAACTTTCTTTATTATTTATCTTAGTTTAGGCTAGAAGTACAAGAAAATCTTTAAAAAACCATCAAAAATTTCATCTTTTTGAGTCTTTTTGGTTAGAAAAAGGGTTTTGTACCAAGAATCTTGATTTCAAATTTTTCGTGTCAAAAACGTTAAAGTTTGTGTTTTTAAGGTTCTAATAGTCTTAGATAGGTAAGAAGTACAAGAAAAATCAGGTAAAAACGTCAAAAAGTGAGTCTTTTTAAGATTTTTGGTTTTTGAGTTTCGAAGTGTATTGGGCGAACTATACGTATAGGCGAAGTATATGTGTTTTTTTGTTAAGGCGAATTATACGTTTTTTCTCTTCAGGCGATTTATACGTGTTTGGTCAGGCGAATTATTCGTGTTTTTCAACAGGCGAATTATACGTGAATTTGTAAAGGAGAATTATACATAGATTTTGCAAAGGAGATTTATACGTGTGTGCAAAGGCGATTTATACGTTTATTTTACTCAGGCGATTTATACGTAGATTTTCCAAGGGTGATTTATACATTGTGTTAGGTGATTTATACATCTTCCTTTAGGTGATTTATACGCTTTACTTGGAGAACTATACACTTTCATTAGGAGAATTATATGGTTGTTCTTTGATTTGTAAAATCCCGTGAAAACTTGATTTCCTGGTTTTATCAAGAATTGTAAAATCCCGTGTATTCCAAAGACTCAATTTCATTAATCAAACCTCACTTTTACACAACAACCTCCAATCACTGTACGATCATCTTTAATCTTATCACATTAAAATGGATTCAATTATTCCACTTGGACAAAATAATACTCTTGCTGAGTACATGATACTCTCTGGTGCTGACAATCGTCCACCTATGTTGGACAAGGACTTGTATGATTCTTGGAAAAGTTAAATGGAACTTTACATGAAAAATAGAGCATGGAAGAATGATACTTGAATCAGTTGAAAATGGTCCACTCATTTGGCCTACTGTTGAAGAGAATGGAGTGATCAGAACAAAGAAATATGCTGAATTATCTGCTGCTGAGAAAATTCAAGCTGATTGTGATATGAAAGCTACCAATATCATTCTTTAAGGTCTACCAGCTGATATCTATTCACTTGTGAATCATCACAGAGTTGCTAAAGATTTATGGGAGAGATTTCAATTATTGATGCAAGGTACCACTTTGACTAAGCAGGAAAGAGAGTGTAAGTTGTATGATGCATTTGATAAGTTCACTCACATCAAGGGGAAACACTTCACAAGTATTACTTAAGATTCACTCAGCTGATAAATGATATGAACATATACAACATAAAAATAGAGCAATTTCAAGTTAACATAAAGTTCTTAAACAGTCTTCCACCGAAATGGAGTAAGTTTATGACTGATGTCAAGCTCGTAAAGGATTTGCATACTACCAACTTTGATCAGCTTCATGCATATCTTGAACAACACGAACTTCATGCAAATGAAGTCCGTCTTCTGCCTGAACGCAATCAAAATCCACTTGCATTTGTAGCAAATCAGCAGATGACACCACCTCACTTCAACACTTATCAATCTTCATACAACAATCCACAACTTCAACAACAGTTTTCACCATCTCAATATGGATCAATTCATCCCACTCAACATTACTCATCTATTTATCCATCACAACCTTAATTCAATCATTCATCTGTTCCACCATCATATCCATATCAGTCTCAAACGAATCATCAAACATCATCTGTTTCATAAATTGCTTATCAATCACCTCAAGTTTCAACACAACCTATGACTGAGTCACCTCTTGTGGACTTAAGTTTTGTTGTTCTTGTATTCTCTCCAGGAGATGATCCAATTACTTATCTCAACAAAGCAATGGCTTTTCTAACAGTTGTAGCTTCCTCAAGGTTCCCCTCAACCAATAATTAACTTAGAGCTTCCTCAAATCCAAGAAATCAAGTCACTATTCAAGATGGAAGGGTCACAGTGCAACAAGTTCAGGGGAGACAGGGTCAAATTTATTCTGGTACTGGTTATAAGGGTAATGCTACTAGTTCTAGGGGAAACAATGCAAGTAGATAGGCAAAGATTATTAAATGCTACAACAATTAAGGTGAAGGACATATGGCTAGACAATGCACTCAGCTTAAGCGACCAAGGAATGTAGCATGGTATAAGGATAAAGCAATGTTAGCTGAAGCTCAAGAAGCTGGACAAATTTTGGATGAAGAGCAACTCACATTTCTTGCAGATCCAGGGGTTCCAGATGGTCAAGTTGTTCAGATAATCATTCCAAACAATGCTTCTTTCCAGACTGAGGATCTTGATACTTATGATTCTAACTGTGATGATATCTCGAATGCACAAGCGGTTCTCATGGACAACATTTCCAACTATGATTTTGATTTTATCTCAGTGGTACCTCATTCTGAAACATATCTTAATGATATGAAAAATCAAGGTGTGCAGGCAATGCAGGATTTTAAATAAATATCAGTTGTGGATTTTACAGATAATGAGATACATAGTAATAGCAATATCATTTCATATTCTTAATATTTGCAAGAAACCCAACAGGTAAATGTTTAAGATACTCATTTCCAGGCACAAAAAGATTCAATGATTTTATCTGTGATAGAACAAATGTCAGAACAAATGATTAATTGGGAAAAGGCTAATAAGGAACAAAATAATGAATCAGTAACCGCTAAGCTAAAGAGATATAAAGAACGAGTCAAAACTTTTGAACACCGTCTTAATATTGATTTAAGTAGTCGTGAAAAAATGATTGATTCTCAAATGGATGATATGATTAAGGATAAGCTTGCACTGAAAGAACAAGTTGACTCACTTGAGCAAAATCTTTCAAAACAAATCAAAGAAAATGAATGTTTATTGCAAACATTCACTGTTTTTAAAAGTAAATCCAAAAAAGGAAGATAAATATATGGAAAATAAAATTGATTTGGAAAATAAGATAAAGGAACTTGATAATATTCTTTTTAAAGTGGGTCAATCTGCTCAAACAATGCACATGTTAACTAAGCCATAAGCATTCTATGATAATATACACAAACAAGCTCTAGGTTATCAAAATCTGTTTCACCTTAAGAAAGCTCAGCAGATAAAACCAACCTTGTATGATGGTATTGTTATTTCTGATAAACATGTTGATATGCTTGTGATTGATGATGAAGAGACATTGATTTTGGAAGAAGTAAGTTGATCAAAAATGTCTGAAAAAGAAAAGGATCCAGAGGCTATTAAACAAAAAATTTCTCATAAACCTATTGATTATGTAAAATTGAATCAACTATCTGAGGATTTTGGGAAACGCTTTGTTCCACAACAAGAATTGTCGGCTGAACAAGCTTTCTGGTATCATATGTCAAACCCTTCCACTAAATCTTATGATGCATCACCTATCAAAATGGAAGCTCCTAAGGAACTTCCTAAGGTAAGCTTGGTGAATGAAAGCCTTAAAAAGCTTAAATTCCACCTTGACAAGTTTGACAATGTGGTGAAGATAAGGATCTTCTAAAATCTTTAAAAGACATCTTCAATGTGTTTGATAAAGATCTTCTAAATGAAATAATGGAAGTACAAACAGTTTTTGACCAAATGGAAGTTGTTGTTCAACAATCTTCAGTGGATAAACAATGCTTAGAAATTGCTAAGAAAGAACTACTTTTGGAAAATGATCGACTCTTACAACAAATCATGTCTCAAGATGTTCTTCTGACTGTGATGAATTCTCTGTCTTTGAATGGTAAATCTGTGAATATGGAAAGAAAAAGAAATGAATCTTGTGATAAGTGTTTCAATCTTGATGCTGAGCTTTTGAAAACACAAAATACGCATAATGATCTTTTAAAAAGTTACTCACAACTTGAAAAACATTGCATTTCTCTTGAATTGTCAATACAACTTAATCAAGAATTTTTTCAAAAAGATGAATCTTGTGATAATCAAAATGCTCTTGAAATTCCAGAATATTTTGAAAATAATGATGTGAAAGCTCAGCTACAAGACAAAGACACTACCATTTGTAAGTTGAAGGAAATTATAAAATCAACGAGAGAAAAGTCCAAGGAAGAGAATGTCAATTATGCTTATTGTGAAATAGAAACCAAAAATGTGGAACTGGAAAATAGTGTAGCAAAATTGCTTTCGGAAAACGAGCGTCTTTGTAAGGAAATTAATCATGTGAAACATGTTTTTAAAGATCAGTTTGACTCAATCAAAAGGACACGTGTTCAACGAGAGAAAAGTCCAAGGAAGAGAATGTCAATTATGCTTATTGTGAAATAGAAACCAAAAATGTGGAACTGGAAAATAGTGTAGCAAAATTGCTTTCAAAAAACGAGCGTCTTTGTAAAGAAATTAATCATGTGAAACGGGTTTTTAAAGATCAGTTTGACTCAATCAAAAGGACACGTGTTCGTACTAAAGAAAAATGTAACTCTTTAATTGATAAACTGAACTTAAAGTCTGATGAAAATGAGGATTTAAAAGCTTAAATTCAAGATAAGGATTTTTGTATACATCATTGTGAAAAACCGATTTTACGGAAAATTAAAGAAAGGAAAAGAAATTTTGATATTTGCTGCACAAATACCATCGTGCCAACACTATTTTGGTCTAGGCATGTTCCAAGCAAGACTTAAACCTTGCTTCTCGGTTATTTGCACAAAAGGGAACTCACATAGACCTACCTTAAGTACAACCAAGAACAAGCGTGATATTTCTTTAGAACTAGTCGAAAAAGCTAAAGCAAAACAAACTTTAGTAATGAATATAGCTTTTGCCTGTAAGCATAGGCCAATGAATTCAGAAGATGTACTTGTATATGTTTGAGATACATGCCCTAATGCGATTAAACTTAGTGCAAAAAAGGTTGCTATCACATCCAAAAACAATGTCAAGAAAGTTAGGTTTGCTGAACCTCTCACATCCTCAAGCAACATTAAACAGGTAGAGTCATCTAAAACATCAGATTCAACACACAGATGTGTTGCATCCTACAGGATTGAAGTGTTATCTACTAGTAAATGCGATCCAAAGTCTACAGGAAATAAAAGGAATGATAGGATCTCGCAAATACCAAGTAGGAACATGAAGAATAAAGTAGAAGCCCAACCTAGGAAAGTTAATAAAAAGAATCATGTGGTTGAACCTATTCATGACGTTGATGTTAAGTATTTACTGGTAAATGCGAATTCTAAACTTATTTGTGCTACTTGTAAGAAATCTATGTTTGATGGTATTCATGATATTGTCTTTCTTAGATTTGTGAAAAAATGTGAATACCGTGCTAAATCGTAAAGAAACATAAAAATCAAAATAATTGAAACCCTAGGTCATGTAACATTGAAGTATGACTTAAGTGGAAAACCAACAATTCAGAACTTTCACTATAGTTAGGTAACTCACCCTTAACTAGGATCACTTTCAGCTAACATAGTGCCTCCAAAGAAAAACCGACGTTCCTACTTCAATTGAAATACAAAAACCAGAGCTTAAAGTCTACAGCAGGAAACCCAAAAATGTTAAAAATGTAGGTTCGAGTAAAAAGGCCAAGATTGTAGAATCTAAGAATGCTAACCACTCGGAACCCAATAATGCTTGGGGATCCAATGCTACAGATATTCCATCATCTTCTTCTCTTGTCATGACAAGTTGCCCAGATTGTTCTCTGGTATTTGGACTCCGGATGTTCAAAACATATGACAGGGAACCGCTCTCGGCTCATGAACTTTGTTAGTAAATTTTTGGGTACAGTTAGATTCAGGAACGGCCATATTGCAAGGATTATGGGTATGGTGACTATCAGCTGGGAATGTTACTATCTCAAGAAGTATACTACGTCTAGGGGCTTGGACAACTGTGTTTTCTGTTGGTCAATGTTTTGCGACCCAGACTCTTGAAGTCGCATTTCATAAAAAACATTGCTTTATTCGTAATTAGAAGGTGTTGATCTACTTCAGGATCCCGAGACATAAATTTATACATAATTTCTCTTGATGACATGCTTAAAACATCTTCGATTTGTCTTCTATCCAAAGCGTCAAAGACTAAGAGCTGGTATGGTGCACCGTCGTTATCACATTCTTCAACTTCGGTACTCTAACAAGCAAGATAAAGACGGTCCTTGCATCGAGGCATTCCAAGACTTAAATTTCATGAAAGATCGATCTATGCTCAACTATTGCATTAGAAAAAGCAAGCAATCCACTCAACAACCCAAAGCTGAAGACACTAACCAGGAGAAACTGATACTCTTTTGCATATGGATAGGTGTGGCCCGATGCGTGTGCGATGTAATTAATTGTAAACGTATATCTTAGTGATTGTTGAACGATTACCACGATTTTACTTTGGTCATGATTTTTGAGGACGAAAAGCCGAAGCTCCTGAGGCATAATCAAATGCAATCAAAAATATTCAAGTTCGTTTGAATGCCACTGTCTGTAATTTCGAAACGAGATAATGGGAACCAAATTTGTGTCATCAGAACTTAGTGAATTATAAGAAAATGTTGGCATCTCGCATCAAACATCTGTTGCCCACACTCCTCAGCAGAACAGCGTTGTCGAAAGGCGAAACTAAACTCTTGTAGAAGCTGCTCATACAATGTTAATATTTTCTAAAGCTCTATTATTTTTATAGGCCGAAGCAATCAATACAACATGTTACACCCAAAACCATTCTTTAATCCGCCTTCGATACAACAAAACTCCATATGAGCTTATGCAAGATAAGAAACCAGATTTATCATTCTTTCATGTCTTTGATTCACTCTGTTATCCTATTAATGACAATGACGACCTGGGTAAATTAGATGAAAAAGCTGACATTGGTATTTTCGTCGGTTACGCGCCCGCAAAGAAAGCGTTCAGAATCTACAACAAAAGAACCCGGAAAATTATAGAAACAATTCATGTGACATTCGATGAGCTAACAATACAATGGCTTCTGAACAATTCAGTTCAGGACCCGGGCTTCATTCTATGACTCCTGCTACATCAGATTCAGGACTCCGTATTCATACCTGTTTCTCAACACCCTTGTAATTCCACCAAAAGAGATGATGGGATCGCTTGTTTCAACTTAAGTTCGATGAATACATCAATCCTCCATCTCAATTGTTGTTTCTACTAGTTTTTTAAGAAGTCTGCTGTCTTCGAGAGCTGTGGTTTTAGCCGATTCTCTTGTGTCAACTTCTATTGACCAGGATGCTCCATCAACAAGTATTCCATCAACACAAGAACAAGAACATTCTCCAAACATTTCTCAAGGCTTTGAAGAATCACCAAAAACACCAATTTTTCATGATGATCCACTACATGAATCTCTTCATGAAGACTCGACTTCTCAAGGATCATCATCGAATGTGAGACAAACCACACTCTATTTGAACACCTTGGTAGATGGACTAAGGATCATCCAATAGCAAACATGATCAGAGATCCTTCTCGCGCTGTCTCTACAAGAAAGCAACTCTAAACTGACGCTTATTGTGTTATTTTGATGCCTTCATAACTTCTTAGAACCAAAGAACTTCAAATAAGGCAATGACCGATACCTCATGGATCGATGCAATGGCAAAGAAGAAATTCAATGAATTTGAAAAGGCTACCAGTTTGGGAATTCATACCGTGTCCAGCTAAAGTCTAATTGTCGATCAAACTCAAATGGATTTATAAGGTCAAGACGGACGAATTTGGCAAGGTACTAAAGAATAAGGCAAGACTAGTTGCTCAGGGATTCAGGCAAGAGGAGGGTATCAATTTCGAGGAATCATTTGCACCGGTTGCAAGAATAGAGGCCATCCGTATCTTTGTAGCAAATTGCAGCCAACAAGAAATAATGACATATATACCAAATGGACATCAAAACACATTCTAATGGCAATCTAAAGAAGAGGTCTACGTTTCTTAACCAGAAGGATTTATTGATCAGGACAACCCATCGCATGTGTACAAGCTTAAAAAGGCTCTCTACTATCTCAAACAAGCACCACGTGCATGGTACGACATGCTGTCAAGTTTCCTCATTTCACAACATTTCTCTAAAGGTGCAGTGGATCCAACACTCTTCATATGGAAAGCAGGAAACGACTTATTACTGGTACAATTTAAGTTGACTATATAAAATTTGCATCGACTACACTGCTATTTGTTACTGAGTTTGCTAATCTGATGACCACTAAGTTTTAATATATCGATGATAGGGGCAGAATGTCATTCATTTTAAGGATTCGAAATTTCTCAAGTCCTAGAGGCATCTTCTTAAACCAGTCGAAAATATGCTTCTGATTATTAAAAAATATGGTATGGCTAACTAGTGATTTCTGTAGACACACTTATGGTAGAACAAGATGGTAAGACTAGAGAATAGCTACAGGGGAAACCAGTTGATGCTACACTTTACCATGGCATGATTGGATTCCTCGTGTATCTGACATCCAGTAGACCCGACCTTATTTATGTTGTCTGCTTATGTGCTCGGTATCAGGCAAAGCCAACCGAAAAGCACTTAAATGCGGTTAAACGGATCTTTTGATACTCTTAAGGGAACCATTACATGGGTCTCTGGTAATCGAAGGATCCTGTGTATGTCTCTAACAGCATAAGTAGATGCAATCACGCGGGTGTCAGGACACTAACGCAGTACAAATCAGGAAACTGGGCTCATTTCTTAGGTGATAAAAACTTAGTTAGATGTTCTTCCAAGAATCAAAAGAGCACTGCAATATCGAGTACAAAGGCAAAATATATTGCCGTTATTATCCTGGGTGTTTGTGCTCAAAACCTATGATGTGTTCACAGCTAAAAGATATGGTGTTCATTTTAATAAGATTCCTGGTTGTAGTGCGACAACAAAAGTGAGATGCTCTATTCTAGCAACAATATATAAACACTCAAGAGCCAAGCCATTGATGTTCGATAACATTTTATTAAAATAGCGATGGTGAGAATAGAATAAGTGAACTCTACTTTGCTAATGGAAACGGAATATCAACTGGCTGAATCTGTTACCAACCCTTGCCAAGAAGAAAGAATCAATTTCTTGATCGAGAAAGCTGGTATAGAAAGGCATGTTCCTCCGAAATGCTAAAACGCCTTACAGAGAAGAGGACGATCAAGGTGGGTACTCACGGTATATCATGAAACATATGTACATAATAAAACATAAAAAAACACAAAATATTTTTCTTTTATATAAAGTTTTCAAAAAGAAAAGAAAAAATTAAAAAAATCAGAAAAAATATAAAAATATGCATCTCTGGCATGTCTTCTGAAAATCGATAACATTTACAGCCTTAGAAATGTCATTTAATAATTATACGAGGCTGTAAATGAAGTTCGAGCAAAGTTAAACGCTTTTAAGTTTAATTCTTTAAAGGTATTATGATAAAATGTGATGACTCATCTGATAAATAAACCTTAGGGATTAGTTTTGCCATTAGGGAAACTTAATTAAACCTTAAGTAAAGTTTATTAGGAAAATGGAAGCTCTAGTAAACCTTTGGGGGCATTTATACCAAAACCTAAAAGATTTAAATATAAACACCCCCTTGCCATTTTTTGTCACTTGTCACCCACACAAAAAACCTTACACCTCCGTTGTTGAACTTTAAGAACTTCAAGAACTCGTTCTTTCTTCTCGTAATAAAAACAAGGAACACTTTGTTTTAATGTAAAACCTCTATCAAACAGACCTAATGTTGGAATTTCACTCTAAAAACCCTAAAAAAAATTTGATCAAAAATTTTTGTCACCACTTGAAAAAGTGTATGTAATCTCAAATTGATTAAGGGGTTTAAGTCCTATAGTGGTCCTAGATATGTATCTAATAATAGTTTTTTTATAGTGGATACACGTATTCCATACTTTTTGATTGATTCATGGAAGTCCGAACTAAATGAAAAATGTTTCAAGAAGTTGTAAAAGTTCATGGGTTTAGGTTTAGAATTGCTTAAATGATTGTTTGTGTGAATTTGAGTGTCCTTAAACATCTTAGTATGTTAAAATCTTGAATATCTTGGGTGTTATCGTGTTTATATGAGTCAATAATTCTAAAGACAAAGATTTTTGTAATCCATGGATAAATGTGTTAAACTGAGTTCCTAGATGCTATATTGTCATGATGAATGGTTTTAGTTGTTTGAAATAATGTGAAAAATAGTTGTGTATGTTTCCTCTAGGCGAACAATACACACAGGCGAACTATACGTTTGTTATATAGGCGAACTATACATTTACGTAGGCGAACTATACGCTTGGGTTAATACAGGCGAACTATACACATTTACATAGGCGAACTATACGTTCATCTTTAACACAGGCGAACTATACACACGAATTTAATACGGGTGAACTATACATAGGAGTAACACATGCGAACTATACATATGTGTTTCACAAATGCGAATTATATACATACTTAAGGCGAATTATACATGATTTTTTTCTAGAAGAACTAATCTTGTAATCTTGGTAATCAAATCTCGTAATCTAATCTAAGTATAATTAAACCTTAACTTATCACTTAGTGATTAATTTAGGTCTAGTTTTTCCTTAGAAATCTTTAGTGATTGCCTTGGTTTCTATAGATTCCTATGGTTTTAGTATGTGTAAGATTAGTGTTTCTCCTATTTTTAATATGTGTCAATGAATAAGCTTTTGCCTAGTTAACTGTGTGCTAATTTCCTTGTGAAAATTTGTCTTGCCAACTATAATTATAATTTCATGATCAAATTGTCTTTTAAATGAAATATATTTTGTTTGTATATTAATAGTATTGTGACTAAATCTTAGCAGAATCCTGTCTATCATTACTGCTCAACAAGCCAAACTTATTCTTTGAACTCTGTTCCCAAGAGAAAATACTTGAGATATGGAAATGCAACAGAAAGACTCAATACCTAGAAATATCCAACAGAGAACCCCATATTATAGTCTTTCTGATGCTCTTAAGCTCTCAACTCCATGCTACTCTTCATTTCTCATCATGCAGATGTTCACAGAAAGTTTACACACCAATTTTGGGATTTCTGTTTACAAGCATGAACACTTTCTAACAATTCAAAAATGGACAAAAGGAAGAGAGTCAAACTCACTTTGGAAATCTTCAAAGATATCTTTAAGATTTGCCCTAGAGTACAGGGTTAAGACTTTGATGCACTTCCTACTGATGAAGATATTGTGTCTTTCCTAAGAGGACTTAGACATACTGGGAGATTAATGTGTCGTTGTGTGGTGTATATTTTTATGATTCAAGTTTTAAATTTATATTTTGCCGACTTAACCAAAAACACACTTTAACGGCATGTACCCTGTCGCTGGATGATTGTTGTTAAGAAGGGTGTCGAGACACTTGAAGCGAGTTTAAATCTCTCAATCTCACAATTTTAATATTTTGGTTTACGAATCTTAGTAAATTCTAATTTAAGTCAAACCTAATGCTAATCTGAGTGCTTAGTTCATAATCCTAATTCTAACAGGTAAAAAGAGGGTTTCAGCCTGAGAGACTGGCACGAGTTTGGTGGTGACTACAATCAATTCAAGACACTTTAACCCACGCAAGCAAATTAATAAAAGAGCGGTCAAGCCTTATAATAGAAAACTGTATTAGCCATCATTAATCCGATTAGAAGTTGGTTTTTATTCAGTGCATGATTAACTTATCTGATGTGGCATATCATTTCTTAGACTTAGGCGGAAACTTCATCCAAAGACCTAGACACATAATTCTGTCACAAATAAGCATCTGCATAAAGCATCCTTATTTTTCCCAGATTATAATGCATTCTTAGGGATTAAAGCAATGGTGATCTTGTTAAACCCTATTTCATAGAGACTTTACCCACTTACTGCTTAAGGGTGATTTATACACTAGTAGTCCACTTGTCCAACTATCCTATAGGATCAGAATGTTATTTGTTGAATTATCTAGGTTCACCTGCTAGTCAACTTGTTCACTAAATAAAAGGCAATATCTGATATCTAGTTTAAGCCAGAAGCTATCCTACGCAACGGATTTTCAGAAAAATATTTTGTGATCTATGATTTCTAGACGTATAAACACTATAAGGAGAGCCTTATCCCGACATCTAGATTACTTGGTTTGTATCACTAAGATCCATTGAATGATAGGGTCGCATATTAAAGCCCATAAACAAAGTATTAAAATGAAAATCATACAACAGCATACGATGATAAATTAAGCAATCAAGATATAAACAAAACTAAACATTCAGATCTTCATAATAATGACTAATACCCGAAGGTATTAGCCTTCAAACATCATAAATAATACAAGAGTAATGGCTTAGCCAAGGTAAACTAACCGACTTAACGAATGACACCAACAAAACCCTTGAACGATTACAAAAGATATAAAAATTACACTTTGTATCCCTATGGAATGGAATGCGTTGCAAGACCTCATCTACTCTTATTTTCTCCTCTGAAAATTTGAAACTTTTGTGGTTTACTTGAATACTAGAGAATATAAATTTAGTACACTTAAAGCCAGTTTTTTGAGTTTTCTTTCTATTAATAAATGTCTCTCGAAAGTCGTTGTCGATACGGCGTATCCAAGGTGTTTGGATACGACAGTATTAGGAGTTTCTTGAGTAGGGACCACGATTGATATCTTCCAGAATATTTTATTCCATATAGCTTAAGAACGCGTATTTCCTTTCTCTGATACGGCGTATTGTCTTGTTCCTTCCTGATCTTTGTGAAGTGCAGGCACAGATACGCCGTATCTAGCTTTGATGAAACGGCGTATTGATTGTCAGAACAATAATCTTCAAAATATCTTCGTTTAAGCTTCAGAATGCGCGCCTTTTGCTAATATTCACCAAGTACTCCATATTAACTGCAATTCTCAATTACAAACGATTAAGTAACAATTCTTTGCATTAATTATAGAAAATGGGTTAATTACATGAGATAAATAATGCAATAAAATAGACGTTATTTTATATATCAAATATCCCTCCACTTGAATCCTACTTGGTCCCTCAAGTAGCTTTAGAAGTTATAAAAAATGTAATCCCCTAAGGATATTTTTCGTTTAAGCATTTATTCGATCTATTACAAGTACAATCAACCAAACACCTTACGAAAATAATCGAAGATTAACACTCAATCACTCAACTAATCTATGTGGTAACATGTAACTAATTCGCTTATAGCTCTGTCGTGACGAGTATTCTATTCATAAGCTTGGCATGATACAACATATCTACCGCTAAAGCTAAGGATTAACAAGCTTATAAAGGTAAATATTGGTTTATAGTGATAAGGCTAGGTTGATCATACCTTCAATCTTTCACCAAAGTAATCACCTAACAAGGCAATTGATACCAATATTCTAAGAGGGCGACAAAGACCACACATACACACCCGTAACGACAGGATAGACACATGTGACGACTCACTTCTACCTCGAACAAGCTAAAGAGTAGGAATAGTAGAGTAATATAGGGTATGGATATTCTAACTTTCACCAATAGTAATAAACCAACAAGGCAGCAGAGACATGCATACATGGCCGTAACGACGGAATAGACATGCACGTTCGATCACATACTTATTCGCATAAAACCCATGGTTAATGATTAGGAAAGGGAATTAAATTGTTGTTAAATAAAAATTACGAAACAAATAGATTAAGTCTAAAATACAAGTTGCTAGACACTTTTTTCCGACCGTTACCATGATAAAGACACAACTATTTACAACGTCTTGATCATAGATCAAAATCAACAACCTAAGTTGGCGTTCCCGTAACGGTCAACTTCCCAATCATCCTATACTTTACATACTTTACAAGGCAAGTGGCGATATCTTCCACTTTATACAATACTCTACATCGTTGATTTGTATCAACGAATAATCGGTCCTTCGTGTAATTCCTTCGGTAGTTGCGAAACGATTATCTTCAAACTTTCTTTCTCTTTTTTTGTTGCGAATTTTCTAATTTTTTTGATTTTTTTTAACCTATACTACGAAACTCGGTGTAATTTCATCATCTTCACGATCATAATAATTCTGGATAATTCTTCATTCTTCGGACGTACCAATAATTGCGATGGTAGTAAAAATACATGAGTTTTGACTATAATATACATTCCTATTTGCGATGTGCAAATTTCTTCCAACCGTACCAAAATAGACACAAGACTCGGGAAATACAAACTTTACACTTTAAGCAACTAGCAACTGTAAAATAAACTTAATCTAACAGGGTAGGCTAAGGTGTAAAGGTGTAACAAAACAAATAATTGGTGTAGTTCCTAAATGATTGGCTCTACGGGTTGTTCTAGGGGTATCTTACTCTTAAAATGAGAGTAAACAAAGTGTTTAATTGGCGGTTAACTAACCAGTGTAGTTAGTTAATAAGCAACATGTAAAGGCGATTTGGGTGTAATCCTAAAATTTACCAATTTAAACAAGTTACTCCATCTAAATCCATAGTACTCATTATTGCGGTCTCGAATAGATATACCAAGCCAAGTTCTAAAGTCTACTACATCACCGGCACACTCATATTTTATAGAATTTGGGAAAAACATTTAGAAACGGATAAGGTTAAATTCTCACAATATCTAATAAGGGTTATTGTGTGCGGGTTATGTAACATGTAATTTCACAAAAGTATGCTTGAATTTTTTTTAAATTTGAGCATAATTTAAGCATTTTAGTGTGAAAATTAGGACAAGTAAACATTCTAATTCCATCCCCCACTTGAATTATACAACGTCCTCGTTGTATAGATTAAACATTTAATACGGGAATTAAAAAGAATTAGAATGAGAAACTCCCCTGATATTTGCTCGGTAGATTCTCCATGTTGAGTATAATTGAGCAAGATTTTATGTTGAACAGCCGCCTTGAAGTTTCAAGACTCCAACACTTCAAGATCTCCAAATTTGTAAATTCTCCACCAATATTCGTCGATATTTCTTTGCTTCCAAGGTCCTGTATAAATTCTCAGAAAACAAATGCAATTTCTATCTCCGTGTATTCGTTGGTTAGACTCGAAATAAACACCTAAAAACTGTACAGGAAGTCGATACGCCGTATCCATTCCCTAGGATACGCCGTATTGATACATGTATACGTTGTATTCATTTAATAAATATGTCGTGTAGACTGTGCTAAAAATAATGACTGGATAACGTCCAGATAGTCAATACGCCGTATCCATGAGGTTTGGATACGCCGTATAAGACAGTCTGGGAAAACAGACTCGATAAAAATTGAAAATACATTCCGGGTTGTCTCCCAGCAAGCGCTTTTGTTTACAGAAAAGTCTTTAAGTTAGACTTACCCCAATTTAATCCCATCCTTATAAAAAAATTTGGGGTCGAACGGGATGCTAAATGGCACATACAAATTCTTGATTAGGAAAATGAATGACATTCCTTTGTTAAGATGATTCCAAGTCATGATATTAAAATTTAATCCCTTGATAAAAGTTTCAGTTTTGAAAAATTTATTAGATATATCATGACTTGTTTCCAAAAGCTCATTTGACCTATGTGCATATGCACCAACATCAGTATTTATTACATCAGGTAACGGTTTGACAGATAAATTCCCCAAAGAGTGTTCAATATCGACTTTATCATCATCATTGTCCTTATCCGATTTTGAATCATTGGGATAATTTACGTTAAAAGGAAATAGATCATTAAAGTTTAAAACGTTTTGTTCCTCTTCATCACATTCGGACAATGATGTTTCATCTTTCAAATTAAATTCATCGATATGTTGAGGACTTACAGCAGGTTCAGTTAAGAAATCTAATTTAGAAGTAAGAGCATCATTGTAAACAATGGCTGGAAACTCATTCTCAAAATCTTTAAAGAAATCTAAATCATCAATACAACTGTCCGTAGGCTCGGGTGACGAAAACGAAGGCATATTGACTTTATCATTATCATTTTCTAAATCTGTTTTCAAATCGTTGACAGAAATTATTTTATAGGAAAATGAATTTTTGTCATAAATTACCGTGTAATCTTCATCGCCAGATTCGTCAAACGATATTCTAAAGTCAATTTTATTGTTGTTAAAAGAGCTTACCATAGGCTCACACGAGAGTGTTGCTTCAGATGTTAACGTGTCGTTAAAGACTATAGCTGGGAAATTAGTTTCAACAGATCCGAGGTCGTGAACGTCTTCATTATCCCAGATCTTACCATACGTAGCAGTTTCCCAGTTATACACCTTACCACGCCTACAAGATTTTTCTTCCTCAAGCCTGATTTACTCCTCCATAGTAATGTTCGAAACGTCTATTTTTAACCTGTAATAAATTCGCTTGGAAAGAAAATTGTCAAATAGCTTAATATGTTGTATTCAGTTAATTGAATACGCCGTATTTATGATAGAGTCGAATACGCTGTATTGGTTTGAAAAAATTTATACGTCGTATCCAATAAATTGAATACGCAGTATTGAGTATTCGACTTAGAAAGTTATAGTAGACTAATGTAGAAAACATACAAACGCACAATATGCAAAATATACAATGCAAAAATCAAACACACAAAAACAATCACACAAATATGCAAATTAATCTAAGCTACACTAAAGTAAAAAAACTAACAAAATAAGAATTAAACGACTTCACTCTCCGGCAACGGCGCCAAAAACTTAATGTGTCGTTGTGCGTATGTATTTTATGTATCAAGTTTCACTATTTATTTTATGCCGACTATACCTAAAAACAACACTTTCACGGGCAGTGTACCCGGTTGAGATGTAGCTTCGTTGGTAAGTAGGGTGTCGATCACTAAGAGCGAGAGCGTTAATTCATAGTTCTATCAGTATTTTAGTTATCTATGTTAGTACAAAATTAATCTAATTTATGCAAGACCTAAGTTAGACCTAATCTAATAATAAGGGGGGTTTAGCCTGAGAGACTGGCACGAGGTTTAGTTATCTAACCTAAGGCTTTGATGACAAGTAAAGCAATAAACACACACAAGAAGACAAACAAACGATGGAGAAACGATCGAGAACTAATATAAGGAAAATGTATCAACCATGAATAATCCGATAAAACGTAGGTGTGTTTAAAAGTGCAATGATTGTCTTATCTCGAAGGGCATATCATTCCTAGACTTAGGCGGTACTTCATCCTAACACCTAGACACGCTAATTCTATCACAATTGGACGCATCCGCATAAAGCATCCTTATGTTGATTATAATCTATCTTAGAATCTAAGTAATGGTGCTCTTACTAAACCCTAGCTCATGGAGACTTTACACACTTACTGCTTAACGGTGATCTATATACTAGTAGTCTACTGTCCGAGTCTTTACCTATGGAATAAGAACGTACTCGTTGATCCTAGGGTCACCTGCTAGTCTAACTAAGCTCACTATTCTAAAGGCAAAGATAGGTTAATATTTGTGATCCTATGATTCTAGATATATAAATTGCAATATGGAGAGCTATCCCGGACTCTTAGCCTATGCCCAAACAACATCGAAGTTGCAGCGCATTAAATATGTAGAACTAGACCTAGTTGAATGATAGGTCGCATACTTAAGCACGTAAACAAATATAAATTGATAAACATAAAAAATAATCAACGATAAATTAAGCAATCGATATAAACAAACCAAACATTAGATCTTCATAAACATGGCTGATACCTAAAGGTATCAGCCGATAGTCATTGTAAAAATACACACGGTTTGATATATGAACGATTAAAGTAAAGAAACCTCGATCGAACGCGTATTCGGTTGCACGAAGATTACAAGAGTTTTCCTATGATCTTGAGGCTCTTTTCTGACCTTCTATGCTCTTCTAATCGTCTCTTGGTCGACTTGGTGGTTTATGGATTCGCTTGCATACCTAAAATTGAGTTTAGGGTCGTCTATATATATAGGGTCTGGTAGTCGGTTCGATACGGCGTATTGGGAAGCTCAATACGGCGTATTGGATGACTTGGCATGGGCTACAAGAATAAAATATTCTAGAATTTTCTTAAGCTGATATGGATACGGTGTATCGGACCTCTTGGATACGGCGTATCGGACCTATTGGGTACAGCGTATCAGACCTATTGGGTACGGCATATTGGGCTACTCCAGTATGGTGTTTTGGGGTCCTTGGGTACGACGTATTGAGCTACTCCGGTACGGTGTATTGTATATCTTGGGTACGGCGTATTAAGCTTCTTGGGTACGGAGTATTGGCTGAAAGTGTGCTTTTCTTGATATTTGACCAAAGTATATTATACGACGTATATACTAATGTGGATACGGCGTATTCTTCAAAGTCAGGCAATGGTCTTTTGATTCGTCAAAGTCTTGGATACGTCGTATAGGTCTAGAATAATACGGCGTATTTGCTATCAGAACAGTAAACTTTCTCAAACTCTTCATTTATGCTCCAAAATGCGTGCCTTTTAGCTAATCTTCACCAAGTACTCCATAATTACTAAATTCTCAGATACAAACGATTAAGTAATAATTATTTGCAATAATTATACAAAATGGGTTAATAACATGGGATAAATGATGCTATAAAATAGACGTTATTTGATGTCATCAAATATCCCCCCACTTGAATCCTACTTGTCCTCAAGTAGCCTTTAGAAGTTTATAAAAATGTATCCCTAAGGATATTTTCTGTTAAAGCACTTTTTCGATCTATTACAAGTACACAACCAAACACCTCACGAAATAGGAAGATGAAAACACTCAAATCACTCAACTAATCTATGTGGTAACATGTAACTAATTTTCTCAATTGCTCGGTCGTGACGAGTATTCTATCATAAGCTTGGCAAGGATACACATCTCCACCGCTAAAGCTAAGGAGTAACAAGTTTATAAGGGTAAATATGGGTTTTTGTATGGAAGGCGTACGGTTTGATCATTCTACAATCTTTCACCAGAAGTACCACTCCAACAAGGCAGCTAAAGCACACATACACACCCGGAACGCCAGGATAGACATGTGTGTTCGATCACATCCCCATTCGAATTTAACCAACGGTTAGGCTGAAGAATGATATAGGGTAGGAACCTTCTAACTTTCACCAAAAGTCGTAAACCAATGAGGTACAAGACATGCATACATGGCCGGAATGCCAGAATAGACATGCATGTTTGTATGACTCCTCATTCGCGTAAAACCAGCGGCTAATCATTAGGTGAGAGGGAAGTAAATTGTTGTTAAATAAAATTCAAGAAACAAATAGATTAAGGCTTAAGATACGAGTTGCTAGACACTTATTTCCTGACCGTTACCATGATAAAGACACAACTATTTACAACGTCTTGATCATTGATCAAAAACAACAACCTAAGTTGGCATTCCCGGAACGGTCAACTTCCCAATCTTCCCAAAACTTTACATACTCTACAAGGCAAGTGGTGATATCTACCACTTTGTACAATACTTTACATCGTCGATTTTTTTAGACGTATTGACGAATAATCGATCCTTCGTGTGATTCCTTCGGTAGTTGCGAAACGATTATCTTCAAACTTTCTTTCTCTTTTTGTATTTTTCTCATTTTTTTGATTTTTTTACCAAACATTCAAATCTCGGTGTAGTTTCACCATATTCACGATCATAACAATTCCGGAGAATTTGATAAATGACTCAAACTATAAATGTTAAGATGTTGTCCACAAAGATAATCAATTTTGGAACTGGATTGATCTTTAACTTAACGGTTAGACTGTGAAGTTAATATATGAGGTTTCTTCAAAAGAAAGAAAACTATAACGTGGTTTTGGTTCTGTTTTATAATCATAAGGGGCCAATGTTGCAAACAATATTTAATTGCATGACATTATGATAAGTTTTTGAATAATTTCTCAAAGCAATTGATTGCGAGTAATATTTTTCTTATGCGCATTAATATTTATAAGATTGTTGATTGTCATATTAGTGTTCATATTGATGAAATGTGATAATGGAATTTAAAACTCTTCCTTAAATGATTGCTATCGCGAGGACGGTTAGTAATCAAAGGAGTTTATGAATTCATATAATTTTTATAAAGTGTACAAGCGGCAAGAATTCAAGTATGGATCATTGCAAGCATCTAGGAGAATAATCGTAAGTTTATTGTTAAATAAAGATAACTCCTGAGTATTTCTAAAAGCTAGTGAGAGTATTATGTTTTTTTTATGTTCAGGTTTTCTTTCACCTAATAAGATTTAGGAAATAAACATACAACTTGTGAAATATATGTTTATTGCTATGAACATATGTAGTATATAAATCTAACACAATTCAACATACCATTTAGAAAGTCTAAATGGATAGTCGTCTTTTTGATAAGAGGGAACATGAATGAAATCTTGAGTTAGACTAAAGGATTCGTTATGTACATCATATTGTGTAGAGAAATAGTTGTATCATGCATGAATGCAAGATGATTTGACAACATTGGTATTTAATCGAAAGTTATTTGATAATAATTGAATCGAATATTTTAATAGGATATGTTTGGATTTGGAATTCTTCTTAGATTATGGATTTGTCCAGAGTAATGAAAATCTAAGGATATATATTGCAACAATTTGTTGTGCAATAAGAATAAACCAATGAACTTGGAGTTCATGAGGTGCCAAACATTATTAAGAGAATATTCATCGTTTACGGATTTTAAAGGCATGGGGATGTTTATGTACACGGATGCTAAATCTAATTGAGATGACACTCAATACTAGTTATGGTATGATTTCATTTTTGATGATGACCATGTGGACTAATTGTGCTCGACTGAGAGCATAGTTGCATTATACATTAAAGAACAAGAATGCTTTACAGTTTTGGAAGCTGTGGAAGATGATTGTGTCAATAGTTGATGTTACACACCTTATGAGATATAGTGTGTCGAGATATTTGAATATATATGAACAAACAATCATCATACATATTCAAGAACTTCACTTATTGAATTCTTGAAATAAGTATTCTCAAAATTCCTAAAGATCAAATCTAGTTGAAATTATGAAATCTAAGCCTTGTCAACAAGTACGATTGTCGTATCTTGAGGCATGATTTGTCAACTAGAATTATCATGCATTTGATCTATTTAGTATTTGGATAAGGGATGTTTAGACAATTTTATTAATGATAATGATACGAGGTATATGGGTTATATTTAATATAAATTGTGTCCTATATTTGCATGTTTAAATCCATGAATAATAAATGTATTATTCTAAATTAATCCGTTGTCGATTAACAATATGGGAATAGTGTTAAACTAAGACAATTCTGAGTGATTGGTGATATTGGAGATATTTGATATTGGTGATATTAAGGATAAGTCCACCAAACTCACATGATATTCATAAGATGAATATTGGATTTCCCCAACTAACAAGATTATCACTTTATGGATCGGCGTCATTAAGTGAATCTTGTAAGTGATTTTAATTTACTAAATCCTTAGACTTGAGATGCAAGTAGGTTTAGCATATGTGGATATTCCTTCTTGATATAGTTTAAGTTATCCTGAATAAGGTAACTAATAAGGGCTATGTCAGAATGGTTTATGCTACATGATGACTGGACACTTGTAGTCAATAAAGAATTTGTTCCTTCAATAGTTGAAGTATGATGCCACTAGGCCCCTCGTAGGGTTAATCAGATGTATGTGTGGCCGCACCCAAAAACTCAGGTAGATATGTCTCAATGATTTTTGGTAATCTAGATTAATCATATATACGAGAAACAGAATCGTTAAATAATGGAATGACTTTGATCCATATCCATTTTTAACACGGTATCGGAAACAAAGGGATTGTAAATACTTAAATCATTTAACTGTGACTTTATGAAAGTACACTCAGGTATTTCTGGGAACATTGGCGTGTTGCTAGACGCTTACCAATGTTGTTATATTTATTTGTGACATGTCCAAGTGGGAGCTGTTGGGATATGTCCATATCATAAATAAATATACAACCGGAAATTACGTGAGCCTATGGGGGCACACGCGTTTACACAGAGGATACGTTTATTAATGTAATTAATATATTTATTGTATATTAATTATATTAATATGTTTCACGAAATAATTAAACGGTCTCTAAATTATAACGTTAGACGATATAATTAATTAATAGATATTAACAAGTGAGGGACTTGTTAGTACGAAAACCAAACCCGTGAGGTGTTGGTTGTGACCGGTCGAACAAGGAAAAAAAGAGGGGTCCGAATGTCTTTTTTAGCAAACAAGAGGAGGTGTTTGAGTATGACTTGGAGAACAAGTCTTGTGGCTATATATACATTCATTCGGTAGATATAAGGATATCGCCTAAAAAACACACATGATATATGATTATCATATCCTTAATATAGTGAGTCGACATCTCATATATTAAAACCTCCCTCACATGCAAACAGTTAATATACACATGTGAAAAGTACGATTGCATGATATATTCCCACTCTTTCATATGATTAGTCAAATGGCATGAAGACCATGCATGCTATGTCATGTATGCGTATATCATGCATAACTTTTCTTCTTTGGTTGACGATGACTGTTATATCCCATATGGGATTAAATCGTGTGACGCACAGATCCAAAATAAAAACATCGTGTTCGGTTGTTTTATTCGTGAAGAAAGGACTAGCATCCTAACGTATCTCGGTGACGTGTAGTGTATGCACACCATAGAGGTTATCTACTTTGGTAACTTGTTTAGTTTGCGTGTTATTCAATTTATACACACGCGTATATTCAAGACGGTGTTTCGTTAATTGCTAAAAGGTACACGCTTTCTTGAACCCTTGTTAATTATAAGTTCTATACGTGTTTATGTTTTCCGTTGCGTACTCGTGATCTTTAATGGTTAATAGTTGTAAAACCCAACATAATCAGTCATTGCGAGCATCACTTTTTGTGGACTTAATACTATGCTTTCATCACGAACTATACATAGTTCTACAAAAAATTTAAAGAAACAATTATTTATAAAGAATTTTACTTGGTTGATAACTTCTGTGTAAGATCAATGTTAAGTAACAATATAAATGTAAGTTGGATGAAGGTTCATTCATGTTACTAAATTGTGGGTACCTTGCAATAGAGCATTCAATGACACAGCAAGCGGCATATCCCCACTTGATTGTGGTCTTCTATGAACCTATAATTTAATTTTATGGAACTTCAAATTAAGCAAAAGGTGTCACGTTAGCAGTGATAAAAAGAGCATCTTAATCACATGTATAACTAATATATGTAGGCAGATACCAAAACCAACATATATATATAAAGCTGAGATAAGGTATTAATTTTTACCTCATCCCAACTTGCAATACCCCTGGTGCCAAAGTCTGGCTTACCATCAGCATCGTCATCCTCATCAATAATTAAAACACGGTCAATCACCATAACAGATGCAATTTATACCGTTTGCTTAGATCTTATTCACCTCTGCAACAAAAGATAAAGATTTATGAACCCGATCGAAATTAGTTAACATCGATTCAAAATCAACCCTTTTAAAAACGAAATCGATATGTAAATTATTGATTGAAGAAGATAAAGCAATTGATATGTAAATATATAAGAATGAGTATCATAGAAGCTTTGACTTATTGAAATAAAAGGAATAGAAGGAAACTCACTAATCGTGTTTTTGAATCGTTATGTTATAGAAGAATGAGTATCATTGTGTTTTTTGTTGTGTTCTAACCAAAATAATAAAAACCCTTAGAAACAACAATAAAACCAAAACCCCATAACCTGAGATTGATCTCAACACACTCAAACCACCAAACACACTCAAAACCATGAAGCCATCGAAATCCACTAACCAAACCAAAAACGCCCAAAAAAACCGAAAAACACAGGAGATAGTGGTAAAGAAGAGGGAGATTGTGATTAGGTTTATGGTGGCGGCAATAAAGAGATTTATGTGGGTGAGTTTCTGTGTGGTTTAGGTTAGATGGCAGAGAAAGATATGAGAGAAAGCCGTGTTTTCAACTTTCAATATATTTGATAGCTAATGATTTGCGATTGCGCACAGCCATTTCAACATTCCCTAAAATAGTTTCAGGCATTCAATTTTTCAACATTCTTTAAAATAGAGATTTTCAACTTTCAAGATTCAAGAAAATCCTAAATCTCCTTTATAAGGAGTATAGATGTTGAATATTTTTATATGAAAAGGTGAAAAAGGCTTTTGCGAATGATGATATCTAAAAGGTTTTGTCATTTGTTATTGTGTGTTAGCTTTTATAAAAATCTGTTTTTATATGAAGTCCCAATATTAAATGGCGAGTTGTAACAAATAAGAAAGATATCATGTAATTAAAATAAAATTTTACTGGCTCTAATTTCAGTTGCGTAAGTCTCAAGAATGGTGTGGGGGGGGGGAGGGGGATGGGTGGGTGGGGGGGGGGGGAGATGGAATAAGGACTAATGAGTGTTGATTTCTAAGAATACACAAAGTCATGAAATGATAACGACTTATATCTCAAATTATAGTTGACATAAATGTTATATCGTATTGTATTTAATTCAAATAATTGATGATTATACTCGTTTTTGTTAAGAAAAACACTATAAAATAAACCGAAGCACAATGATATCAACACATGAGATAAGAGAAGTTATGACATGTACATCTTCTACAAAAAGGGGTTAAAAGAAGTCAACAAACAATGAAACAAGGCAAAGAGATATGTTGTAAGGAAAGGGTTATTGGAATATGATGCGTGGATTGACAACACCTACATTAGGTTTAAACAACGGTCGATAAGCATGTCAAACAACACCAACTCAAAAGGAAAAGGCGGAATATATCACGTATAAATTTATAGAATGCTTTGCATAATCAAACCCAGTGCATCGCACGGGTGGTAACGCCTCGTGTTAAAGAAATTTGAAATCATTAACTTAAAATCTCAAAATAACTCCATTCAAAAGAGTAACCGGTTTTGTGACAACGTGAACTGTCCCTTGAATTTTTGTCACTGTATGAGTCATAAAATGTGTGGGTAATTTTTGTCATAAAATGTCTGTTGTGCTTCTATTCACACATTAATTTTGTCACTTAAGGTGCTGTTTGTTTATTAAGAGGCTCTGAATCTGAATCTGATTCGCACATCTGAATCTGAATCTGAGGCGTAAATGTCTGAATCTGAATCAAATGATAGTGTTTGTTTTTTACTTTTTAAATGTCTGAATGATAAAAGTACAAATCAATTTTATATTTAAAATCAGTTTTATTCTTACGAAACATAAACATGTTTAAAAATTATATAGAGCATTTTAGTCATGAAATTAACATAGTTTAGCAACGTGGGAATAAAAGTGTCTTAAAAACATTTAAAATAATTGTGTCACAATTTATTCTCGTAAAATAGTCATATATTGTACTCTCATGCGGTTAAACATCTTCATCATTTTGCAAATTGTTACTTTCATTTACTCTATGATCATAAGATTGCGAAAAATAAAATTTCATAGTATACTTAACATTGTCAATTAATAATTAAAAATATTTTTTAGTCAAATAATTAAAGCTCTTGTGCCAAAAAAAGGTTAGTTCTCTCAAATATTATCAATATTAAAGTAAAAAAATATCTCACAAAATGAAGAGAGTAAAAAAAACTAAAGAAAAAAAAAAGTAAAGAGTGAAGAAGTATTAAGAGACATCAAGACCCCATATTCATATCTAGTTGGTTAAGATGTTTTAGCCTTTGACCGCGTCTGAACGAGAGAAAAAAAACAAACGCACTTAATGATCCAAATGTCTGAGCGCGTCTGAATGAGTCAGATCAAGAGGCTGTTAAGAGGCTCTTTATGAAAAACAAACACCACCTAAGTGTCTTATCTATGGGATATTTAATTTAGCGACGGGTTAACTTCATTCCTAGAATCATTGGCATGTTGAGGATTTAGAAATATATGGAGTAATTAGGAATTACATACATGGATATTATTATGTTAAAGCACGTAAGGATATATATATGTATGTAACTCATGAGATCATATGTAGGAACCTTTCACTATTTTTGTAAAGTGGTACAATATAATTCACCTTCAGAAGGTCGAGTTGAAAAAAAAGAGCATCATATAAACAATAAATACATATTCTTTATCCTTATCTATCGACCGTGAATCGATCACTTTAAAACCTAAATTGCCGAACTTATACAACAACGTATTATAATGCATGTCTACGTTATACAATTCACAATTCAGGTTGCACCTTAATTATAACCCCAAAAAGATTCTAGTATTATACCATCATGTAAATCATTAGCAACAAATTCACGTAAAAAATCTTCGTTTTCAAAGATATTACCCATCCCTAAAGGCCCATCAGATATGATGGATGTGGAAGAGCCCCCATTTTCGGATCCTGGAGCTTTGCAACGAGGGTATAAATCATCCATGCTGGGTGAATCCTTGGAAACCAAAGAAGGGGACAATCGTGCATCATTAGTTGATGAAACCTTGTTGGATAAAGGTTTTCGCTTTCGTGAGGGTTTGATGTTGGCATTTTTGGTAGTTGAGGGGATGTTTGTTGTATAACCATGATCTTTGAAACCTTCAAAATCAAGGACAACTCCATGGCTATCATGTTCTGGAGCAGCATGATTATGCGGGGTCGTGGGGCAAGTGTGTCGACCAAAATATGTGATCCGAAATTTGTTTGTCTTGTTTTCTAACTGTTGGACATGTTTTGTTGCCATGCAACCAAGATCCTCCTTGTATGTACATCTGAAATAGCATCTGTAATTACACATAAACAAAAAATATTTTTATTCAATATAGGATATTAATTAGGATCCAAATTAATATAACACAATTTATGGCAAGAAAAGTTGAACAGGATTTATATAAATCAGTCAAAGTGCACACAATTTAACGAAGGCAAAGGGCCTTCCCAAATACTTGAAGATACTCAGATCGATATCTAAATGTATATGACACTTAGCTGGTTAACTTGTTTGGTTATATAGTTCAACCCTTTGTGACTGATTAATCTATTAATCTGAAGTAAGTAACTTCTGAATGAACCGAAAAAATTTAGTCCTTCGGTTAAGATCATAATCGCATGCAAGATATATCATACCTGAAGAGATCCTAATGATCGACATATAAGTTTTAGCTAAACAAAATATTTGAACCTAAAGATATACTAAGATGATCTTAACAACTATGATAAAAACGTAAAATACTGGTTGTAAATGAAGTGTCTGTGTAACTAAAACGTTGTAGATAGTTTGCCGTCTATCGTCTATGTAAGCAAACTTTCAATAAATATATAGCAATCATCCTATATGATGCTTACACTGCACCACCAATCGACCCCATTGGCGATGACAAAATGGGGATATTGGCATAAGAAACCAGTTATAAACTTTGTGATAAATCTAATGATATGTTTACGTGGTTGTAGCAATATTGTTACATTATATACCATGCGTTACTATAACGAAGTACCAAGATGCATATCACAGAAATACTTAATAGATCAAGGATATGAGGTTAATTAGAAAATAAACCTTGGAAATATGGAATTGAGGGTCGCCTTTTGTCCATATTTCCTCCATTGATAACCATCTTCACTTTTATCAGTAACTTTCACCCTTGAATCCATGCTTTTGCTGCAAAATGTTATGCAGACAATCAATTATATATTGTCTAACATGTTATAATTGTAAGCATATATAAAACATATTTTCAACTTGCAGTTTGCTCATACAATATTGCAAGAATCTTGTGTTTACCTTCTCTTGTAATGACCTCGCCCTGGTTTCGCTAACGGAGGCGGTGTCTCCTCGCTGTTAGCAGTGAAAACTTCTTGCGGTTTTGGGTCACTGCAAGAACTTAACACCGAGAGACTATCAGCAAAAGATTTTGTTATGTCCATTACTAAATCATCGATAGATTGAATTTCTTCGATATTTAGATCATTTCGACTAAGAATATTTTGCAACCTGCTTGCAGAGTTTTTGCCGTTAATTAGGGCTTCTACCAACATAATAGTTTTTTTCTCCATTTTAGGCTTCTGTTTTAAATAGAAAAATATTTGTTTCAGATGTATTGCAACGAATATGGTATAACTAAAAATTTAGTTGGATGTTTATATATATGCACATGTGCCATGTGTAGTTCACAGAAGGTGACATAAATATTACAGCGAATATAGATGTTCAATATTGATGTCATTTGGATTTACGTCATCGTTAATACTAGCCACTTTAAAATCTTATCCTTTATTGTTAGCCTATCATACTAAATCGGTTTGTGGGTCTAAATCATGACATTGTGTTTCACTAGCAAGCAAATGTAGTTAATTAGCCAGAAGCTGCGTGAGAAAGGATAATCACATTAACATGGTACAAGTGTTTCTAGGATTAACAATGCATAGAAATTGATGGTATGATTTACAAGTTTACGCTTACTACTCAGTAATCTGTCAAATGCAATGTTAAACGGATATGTTTTTTAATGAAATATCGCCTTTATTGCATAAATGTTAGAGCTAGAAGTAACCCACAAACGGTGTTATTTAGTGTTCAACTTCGAGTGCCTTTTGGCATCAGTCATTATCCACCTCACAGAGAATAGTTTTGATAACTATCTTGGCACAGTGGCGCACCAATTGGAGTGAGCAAGAGCCAAGACTCGCGCAAACCTTTGACCTTTATTTCACAAAATCTCTACAGTAAGCCCATAAGTTTTTCAAAAATAGGTATCAACCGAGCCAAAAACCCTTTGGTCATAGCTAGAAGTAATTTCTATGGTTTCGGACGATAAATTTGGTTAATGAGGGTATTTAGAAGTTAATAAGTTCCAATGGAAAACCAAGGAAATCATTGGATATTAGTACGACGTACTCCCTTTGTGGCCGACGATATTTTTGCTCGACTTCAAGGTGCTGCCTGGTGCTCGTGGTCAGTGGCGACCCTTGCGAATTGCGCCGTACTATTAGTTTTAATTAAGTTGCAAATCGTTAATTAATTATTGTTCCTTTATTTCTGTGAAGTATTTGGTTTGTGTTGTAAATTAAAATTCTTAAACGTAAATATATGCAGTGGAACACAAAATATGATATCATAAATAAAGAGAATAAACGAACATAAGTAGTTTAGATCCCTGAAAAGACGTTGATATTTGATAATTTAGTTTCTAGTTTTTTTTATTGGTGTAAATTCAGATGTAAAGCGTCGTTCAAGTGGGACGATTGGCTTAAGAACTCTTATATTGTTCTTGTTTGATCTAGCTCCTTGCTAGTGTTTTAATAAATCGCCGTTCAAAAAAAAAAAAAATTCACCCAGCAAGTATTCTTACCTCATCGAGCTTTGTTTTTTCCCGAATGGAGTAACATAATATATCCATTTACTACAAGCCAATCCTCGATACTCAATTGTTTTTTTTAGAAGGCTACCACGTCAGATCTACGTTATTATTGTCATATTAAAAAAAAAAAAAAACCTCTTAACACAGTAAAAAAAAAAACTCATTAATTTCACTTTTACACTAAAAAACTATAAGCCGTGTCGAAAAAAGTAGAATTCTTCTAACTTTCATTATACACAAGGTGAATGCACTTATAAGTAGGGGTGAAACCGAGCCGATCTGAGCCGAGTTTGAGTTTGTCAGAGCTCGAGCTCCGCTCATTTAAGTTTTATAAAGTTCGAGCTTGAGCTCGGCTCGATTCTAGCCTTACTTTTTAAGCTCGGGCTCGGCACGTGGTATGTTATACAAGTTCGGGCTCGGCTCGAGCTCAACTCGTTTAAAAGATTTTTTTTCTGGTAAAAGGTTTCCCCGGAAAATTATTACTCCAAAAACAATTCAGTATAATGGATGTGGGTGAATCTCACATCTCATCCATTACATAGGCAACCAACTTCCTTAAGGAATGTACAATTATGACAAGACTACAAATGACTCAATACCAACTAGTAATCTATTTCTTCATTCGACCTCGTACCTTGATATCCAAATTATCACATATAGATTGAATATTGTCATGAATGTCCTGGCCTTCATACATATCATCATCATATGGGTCGTAATCATCATTCACATATGTTTCCCTCCATTGTACTAGCAAGCTCTTAGTACCATATCCAACCCCTAGCGGTTTAGAAGCCAGATAATTTGTCATTTCATTATCAATAGATTCAATTTCATCCTCACTATTCTGATCACCCGAATAATCAACCTTTTTCTGAGGTCTACCATCATAATCCACAATCACACAATTCCCCTGCAACAGCTATTTTTCAAATATATTAATCTTTTCTACTAGCGGAGTAGAGCTTTGCCCTTCCTCTTACACACCAGACGTAAAAGCCTTATTACCCGTTTCAACTTCCTCACTAACCGAGTTTTCCACATTTAAAGCCTCAAACGAGTTACTAAGGAAGAAAGTACCGTTACCTGACATCGAAGCATTCTTCTTACCAACAGAAGGAGTCGCCATTTGGTTCGCCCCTTCAGTCGATTGTTTTGCTTTAGGGCGATACTGAGGTTTTGGTTTCACCAAGACCAGTTTGAAGTTTTAGTTTCCTTTATTATTACCACCTGATTTCTTCTTTTCTACTTCAACAAAACCTTCGTCATCCTCCCCGGATG
This sequence comes from Tanacetum coccineum, assembly GCA_026074375.1. Lineage (NCBI taxonomy): Eukaryota > Viridiplantae > Streptophyta > Magnoliopsida > Asterales > Asteraceae > Tanacetum > Tanacetum coccineum. The sequence goes on along the minus strand of BQNB010038255.1, from coordinate 16,305 downwards.
ATCCACCCTTACCTTTATCCATCTTATTCACCACTCGTTTTGGAGCTTTTGGACAATGATCAAGTGAGTGACCAAATATTAAGCACGTACTACAACGAGGAGGTTTCCACTGATATTCCACACGAATGGTTTCTTTCATATATCTAGTTCCTTCAAGGTTTGTCACAGCCATGACTAGATTATCGCTAAAATCATTACAAGCCTCAATTTCAATCAAAATTCTTGCATAGATGCTCCTCCCCATGATTCCAAACATATGGAGTTCATATATGAGTCTAGCATTATTGGGGTACTAATTTTCCTGGCGATCAAGCTTAAACCATACGATGTATAAGCAACCAACGGGACATCATGAAATTTTACTCACACTAGAACGCGAGATAAATCTTCTTAAAGAAGGCTCACGGAGGGCGACCATTTATTTAGAAAATAGGGTCTCCACGAATCATCCATGTACCATCTTTAAGCACCGAATCAACACCCTCGGTAGATGAGAACTTAAAGAAGAAAAAACCTTTCACCAAAGTTATTTTCTTTAATCTATATTTTTCCCAATTATTGGGTACAAACAATTCCACAACAAGAAAAGCAAGCCTTTTACCAATAAAATACACGTATAGCGAATTCTTCATTCTGTCATTAACCCCTGTTAGGCCAATTCAGTGCCTAATGGTCTTTCACTTGGATTTGAATACAAAATATCCTTAATGTTAAATAACCTTTAACATAACGAGGTCACAGAGTGAACAGTCATTCAATGAGTTACCTTCAAATGCCTAACCTGAGTCTACAAGAAAGACTCTAGCATTTAGTGAGGCAGTTCTCAATGAATGAAGCCTGAGCCAAAGAAGAAGGTGATGGGTTCAGTGAGTTGTGGCAATAGACTTACTGAACTCTATACGATCTCCAACAACTAAAAGACCCTGAAGACAAGAGCCTGAAGAATAGGCGGGATAGTTTAAAATAAACAAGTCCAAGCTCTTATCTACCTGAAGTCAAACTATCCTTAATAGGGTATAAAAACAAGGTCAGTGTCATCACTGACCTTAGAGAGTGTGTTTGTCCCATAATTAGATTAAAAATGCAATAGAGACAAACATGTACTATATGTACTGACCAATCAACCTTGGAACACGCACTTATCACCCATGTGGGTATGACCCTACCTAAGTAGTATAAATAGATACTGTGGAAAACTAGAAGGAGGGTTGAATAGTTTACCGCTTTTTGATTTAATATTTATGTTTGTTTATAAAAACTTAAATTCGACTTTTTGTGAATTCAAAACTTGCACAATATGAACAATGTAAATAAGTAGAAGCAAATAAAAGATAAGAGTTGGAAAGATCAAACCACAACACAAGGATTTATAGTGGTTCGGTTACGAAGCTCCTCTTCGGCCTACTCCACTCCCCGAGCACCTAACTCGAGAGTTTTCTTCACTATGTCAACAAGCTCTTTTATGGCGGAGAAAACCGTACACAACGTTGCTTATATCTATTTCCGACACTAAGCTAGATGTCGAGTTCTAATCTTAGCTATAACCAATCTATCCCAACACAACTTCACAATTTGTTCACGACTTCACAACTTCACGACTACTTCATAACTTCACTACACAACTTAACTTCACACCTTGAACACAACTACACAACTTCTTTACACCTTCACAACTTCACAACTTCACACCCTCACTACTTGTCCTCACCACACTACTTATGTCACAACTAACTAACACTACTAGAAAGGATCACCAAGATCCAACTATACTTACAATAATCACCAAAACTTAATAACTACACAACTTTACAAGATTTACAAATGATTTACAAGATATGGTGTGAATGCAATAAGATTGCAATGTATACTTGGGTTGTAATACTTCTTGAATTAATGATGGAAGTATTCTTCTCTTGCAATTAAGTAATTGAGCTTGGATCACTTGGAAACAAAGCTTTATGATTAAATGATCAAAGGATTTAGAGAGATGTGTGGGCTGTTTTAGAACAGAAAGAATGAGTGCAAAAGGTGAGAAAAATGTTGGGGAATAGTTTAGTATTTATAGGACAAGCTGGAGGAGCGGGGTCTATGGTCGGTCCCCTTAAATTAAGGTGCCGGCTCCTTTATAATTAAGGGGGGGCATGTATTTAAGGGGCCCGCCCATTTTCATACGCTCCCCTTTTTGTCATATTCAGGGGAGGTGTTTACTGGACTTTTTCTAGCCGTTTTAGGTTTGAAAATTTGAAATTCAAAATGTTTATTTTGAATAAAACATTTATTTTAAATGTAGAAAATATTTTGTGATGTTTATAAAAATGTTTACAATATTTTATAAAAGTTTGAGGTTGAATAAAAATTTCCTTTGATCATAAAATGCATTAAGAATTTATTTATTCATACCTTGATGTAAATGTTGAAATGAGAATTTACTCCTAATTACTTATTTACGTTTAATTTTACGTTGAACGTTTTTATATTTTGTGATTATCAAAACATAAAGATGTGAAAGATATTAATAATGTTTTTAGACATTATATTTCTATCAACAGATATGCCTTGTAAAGGAGTAGGTAAGTTTTGTGCATTCAAAAGTTGTATCTTTCACAAACACATACTCCTCTAATATCTACTAAGTTCCTGAGCAAGCTCAGTTGGTTAGCATAGTAGTCCGCTTTGCATAACACTTTAGGTTTATACAAAGTTGTTAGTGAAGATATCATACACAAAAAAGTTTTCATTTAATCATCATTGTAGTTCCGCATATAATGGAGTATAATTCTTAATAAATATAAGAGTTAAACGTTGAAATTTAGTTTGTGTTCTTTACTGTTTTATCTTTATATTTTTTCAAAACTAATTTTCACTTACATTACTTAAAGCCATGAGTTAGTTTATCTAAACTCTAGTTTTTGTTCACTAACTTAAAAGGAATAACAAGTGGTATCAGAGTAGAAGGTTTGTAAAACTTTAAATCTTTCAAAAAAACTGCTCAAAGTTTTTAAAACCTATATCCTAAAATGGCGGCTATAAGTATTGTACCTCAGCTTGTATACACAAAAGGAGACAGCTATTTTGTTGTTTCTCCTCATCTAGAGAATGTAAAATTCAATAAATGGAAAAAGCATATGCTTTGCTATTTAACAGGAATGGAACCCTACTACATTCAATGTATTAAGGATGGTTCATTCAAACCAAAAATGACTGAAGGTGTCGATAAACCTGAGGCCTAATGGACCCCAAATGAGAGGAGGGTGGTCAATCAAGACCAACGTCTTAAAAGCATCATTAAATCATGTCTACCAGATGATATAATATAGTCAGCCATTAGCTGTGAGTCAGCTAAAGATACATGGACTGACTTGGTTCACAGCTTTGAAGGTCTCTCTGATACCAAAGAAAACATGATCATGGATCTGAAGCTTAAGTATCAAACTTTTAGAGCAAAATCCTCTAAGACTCTCTCACAAACCTACACCCATTACAAAACCCTGCTCAATGAGCTTGCCAATGATGGTGTGACATTATCTAAGCATGAAATCAATGTTGTTTTTTGTGAATAGTATCCCTGAGAAGTGGCTCAGCTTCTCTTAGGGACTTAGAAATGCCAACCATACTCAGACCCTTGACCTTGCCGCATTTATAGAAGGGTTGTCTATGAAGAAAACCTTATCTCTAAGAGATACTCAGATATAAAAAAGGCCCTAATTACTACTCCCTCAGACTCTCTTATATAAACTGCCTTCTTTTCTAACAACATTGTGCAGGATTTTCAAGAAAATTCTGATGATAAGGATGATAAGAGAACTAGTGAGGAGTACCTTAGAGATCTAGATATAGAATTTCATAAAAGGGCCCTGATGGCTAATTCAAAACATTTTATAAAAAGGAAAAATAATTTTTCGAGTCAAAAAGCAAATCAAGACACTAAATGCTCCAAAGGTGGCAAGAAAGGTCATTTTGCAAGAGATTGCTTTTCTAAAATGCATGAACCATCTTTTAAATCACCAAAAACGTACTCGTCCTCAATGTCAAAAGGTTTTAAACCCAACTTGGGTGAACAAAAGCCTAAAAAGACTATAGAGAATCGTTTAAAGCTCGAGTTTATTTAGAACTCATCTAGGATTATTAATAACAAAGATTGATATAGCACAACGTAATTTAAACAAAGAATCAATGTTATTAAACAAGGTTTTACATTACACACAATCACACCAAGCCCCAATTCAATATGATCAGTATAGAATGGTTACCTAACTATAACACGGATCAAGGAAACCTTGATTACCTTGAGGCTAAACCAAACACCTAGACGTCTACATCTTTTCTTGTGCACATACATAAACTATGTCTATGGATCTCTTTATATAGAGAGTCTATAAGACTTACAAAGGAATCCTAATTGTATTAGGAAACTAAATCTTTTCCTAATCTTTGATCTTTATCTATTAAGCAAATCTTTTAGAATCCTCCATCTTTTGTAGAATTCCATATTGTCGACTTTGATCCTTTTGTTTCATTCTTTATCCTTTTAAGCAAGTTCTTTTGTATCATCAAATCAATAATTCCTAACAATCTTCCCCTATTTGATGATGACAAAACAAACACTGATTATAAGATGATCCATAGTATCTTGATCTTCAGCAAGCTGTGTCTTCAACTTAAACACTTGAACATCTTGTACATCTTCAAATCTTAATCTTCCATGAATGAAACAAACTTCCCCTTAACTTAAGATTTCCTTTGAACTTGTTGAAACACAATGAAGTCTTTAACATCATGTTCCATGCCATGCCACCACACATAATAAGTTGCAAATAATATCATCTTTGTAACATCTTCCCTTTTTGTCATTATTCATTAGGGGACTGTGAAATTTTGAAACTTTGATCGTTACAACCATAAACCATATATCACACTTTTAATCCAAGCTTTTTAATGTCTTAAATTACCCTCCATGACGCATAATAAGATAAATGAATTCAAGCAGTAGAACCTTAAACTAGCAGTAGTAATAATGACTTAGCAGTAGTAAGAATCAAAACCTTCCTCTCAAGTGGTGCATGTAACATATTAAAATGGTTAAACTTTTTATCATATTCTTCCCCTAAAACCAATATGTTAACCATCTCTTGACCAAAAGTAATAGAAACAACAATAAGAATCTGTACGAATAACTAACCAACAGTAGTAACGAATACCATGTAGTACCATCCATGAAGAGCAGCACTAAAAATGACTAACAGTAGTAATCGATACCAAGCAGTAGTAACAATGAAGAGCAACACTAATGGTTGAGCAGTAGTAAAAATACTTTAACAGTATTAACTTTTTTCAAGCAGTAGTAACCATGTTTGAAGCAAAATTATCTCTCAAACAATATAAACATGATAACCACTTTTATAAATTTTCCAATCTCCATTGAAAACCAAATACAAATAGATGTATATAGCTTTATATCCAATCCTGTTCTGTCCGAGATCGCCTTATCAAACCGAGAACAAATCATGTGTTGTCCGATATCGGACACAACTAGCAGTTGAAACTGCTTCTAGCAGCACTAACTTTCCAAGGCAGCATTAACATCTTTACTAATAGCAGTACTAAGAAGTTAAAAATGGGAACAAACACAAATCCCAAAAACAAACAAATCATCCTTGGCATTAGGGTTTCTTTATATCATAACAGATCCAAAAACATACCAAGCCAAACACAAACCTCCAAGCTTCAATAAACAGGTAACAACTACCTGCTTTAACCGTGACAGCAGTAAATTTGATTGGCAGCACTAACCTTCTCTTGTATCATCTTTGGCAGCACTAATTATAAACCGGTAGCATAAACGATCAACTAGCAGCATTAAGTAGTATTGCTTTAAACTTAGTACTGTTAGCAGGCAGTACTGTTGTAACATACAAACAACACAAACTTGTATTCGAGCAGTATTAACAATCTTCCTTGCAGCATTAAGTTTACGAAGCTAGCAGCATTAATGAACAAAATCAAACAAAGATCACTGGTAGTAGGTATAGACGAAACCCTAACAACAGTATCACAAAACAACTTAGCTTCTATCCTCCTTTTAGCGCTAGCATAATATCAGATTCATTCTTCTCCAAAGTCTCAGTAACATCATGTTATGCAAAAATAGTATTGAAACCCTAGTGAATTAGGGTTTACTCCAAATCACGTCACAACAATAGCAGTTTTAACAAAATCCCTAGTTGAATTAATGTTTTGTACAATCCTAGTTTCTTCATTAAGTTGTGTCTCAGCCTGTGATTGATGCATTCAAACTCTTAAAACATTACGAACCTCGTAACGTTGTTCAATGGCATCACCTTGCATCTTGAGCTCGTCATGTTTTGCCACGTATAAACCTGGAATAAAAATCGTTTTACCAAACCCTAAATCAGATCTTGACAATCTTTGTTAAACATCTATCTCAAATAATCAAAACGACATCAACTTCTACTTTTCTGTTGTATCGAATTAGGGTTTGTTGAAAACCCTAGTTCATCGAATTTCACCAGTTTACTAAAAACAAAAAATCAATACCTTTTTCTTGTAAAAACCCTGTAGATTCTAGATCAAGAGCCACATGGCTCTGATACCAATTGTGAAGAATCGTTTAAAGCTCGAGTTTGTTTAGAACTCATCTAGGATTAATAATAACAAAGATTGATATAGTATAGCGGAATTTAAACAAAGAATCAATGTTATTAAACAAGGTTTTACATTACACACATTCACACCAACCTCCAATTCTATATGATCAGTATAGAATGGTTACCTAACTATAACAGGGATCAAGGAAACCTTGATTACCTTGAGGCTAAACCAAAAACCTAGACGTCTACATCTTTTCTTGTGTACACACATAAACTATGTCTATGGATCTCTTTATATAGAGAGTCCATAAGACTTACAAAGGAATCTTAATTGTATTAGGAAACTAAATCTTTTTCTAATCCTTGATCTTTATCTTTTAAGCAAATCTTTTAGAATCCTCTATCTTTTGTAGAATTCCATATTGTCGACTTTGATCCTTTTGTTTCATTCTTTATCCTTTTAAGCAAGTTCTTTTATATCATCAAATCAATAATTCCCAACAAAGACTACAAGACTGAATATAAGAAGTTGAAAGCTAAACTGGCACTCTTTGAGGCTAGTCCTCCTACTTCTTTGTCCTCAAAACCCTTTCAACCAAAGAACAAAGGCCTTGTTGCTGAAACGTTCGATTGGGTTGAGGAAGAAGTATCAAATGACGAGGAAGAGACTCAGGTCAAGGTACTAATGGCTCTAGCTGATGATGAACTCTCAGTGGGAAAGAATCATGCTCACAATGGTGAATGGATCGACATCACCATGAAAAAGGTAAATATTCTTCTCTCTATGGATGAGGATTCGGATTGGCAAAACTATCTTAAATATATCCACATTGACCTAAAGTATGTTGAAGAGCAGAGACTGAACTTGTTATCTAAATACAACAAAATTGTTTTTGAATTAAACAAGTGTAGAGATGATCTACTTGTCTTAAAACAAGTAAAGCTTAAAGCTGACACTTTTCAAATTCAAAACACTGAACTTACAAAGTTAAATCGTGCTCTTTATGATCAACTGAACGAAGAAAGAAAGGTCAATGAAAAATGGCTAAATAGCTCAAATAAGGTTAGTCAATGCATCAGTGAGCAGATACCAAACCAAAAGAAGAAAATTATTGGTGGTGAACATCTCACTGATTCATCATTTAAAAATGATGCAAAAGACAACCTTTTTGTTCCTGCCTCCCTAGATTATGACCATGAAATGGTCCTAAAATCCAAAGACTGGGTTGAGAGACTCAACCCTAATAGAAAACTTCCAAACTTTAACACTGGAAGGATTCTAGTCCCTGAAAGTGAAGCTATCAATGAGTGTCTTTAACTCACTAAGGCATCCTCTGACCCTTAGTCTTCAAAAGAGTCAGGCTCAGAATCTCAAACTCCTCTACCTTCATTGAAAAATCTTCAGGGAGCTTCTCCAAGCTCTGAGCTAATGACTTTGACCTACCAATATCACTCTCCAAGGGAGATACCTGGTTTGGAAACAATGAAACACACAAATCCTGAAACTCAAGAATCTTCACACAAGAATTTTTCAGGACCTCTCATTATTTCTGACCCTGAACTAGTCACTTCTTCAGTTCCTACTGAAGTCAAAACAAATGATCAAGATTCTAAAATTAATGTGCTAACAAAACTGGTTTAAATGTTAATGGATGTGAAAATTAAGTCCACTCAAAGGCTCAGGAACCCAAAACTATGTCCTCACAGCCTAAATCTTCAAGATCAGTTAACTCATCCAAACATAGTTAGGATTCTAAACCAAATGGAAAGAACCCTGACTCATCAAAACTAGTTAGACCTAAACCCCTTCAAAAACCTAAGCTCAAATATGAGTTTTGCAACTATACCAATCATTCAACTGATGATTGCTATAGGATCCTCTATTGCATGAAATGCAAGAAAGAGGATCACAGGACCTCAGACCATGACATGTATATTGCATCACTAAGAAGTAGTCAAAACTACAAGGCACAGCCTTATTAGTATGGATCTCTTTTCAAACAGATCCTGAAACCCAAAGCAAAGCCTTACCCACCATGCACTCATTGTGGCTTCAACGGCCATTGCCCTGATGATTGTAGAAATTACCCTAAGTGTGAAATATGTGGAAGTTATGACCATTTTACCTCTAAACATAATCATATCATTCAAATCAGAGGTGGAGTACTAGCTGAGTCCTCTTAGTCTAGTAAGTCCTATATTGGAGTGAGTTGTACTACTTGTGGTAGTAGTGTGCACTCAACCACTAATCACAATGATTTTGAGCACTATAAGAGAAGTGAGAAACTTTAGGCTACTAAAGCCAAAGAGCCAACAAAGAATTTATTATTTATGCAGAGACACATCAGAGAGCCCATTTGGTACTTGGACAGTGGATGCTCAAGGAGTATGACTGGTGTCAAGATTTATCGGCACAAATATGTAGAGCAACTAGGTCCTAAGGTAGTATTTGGTGATAACTCGCCATGTATTACTGAAGGATATGGTTCAATAAACTGTGGTGGTATTGTTTTCTCTAAGGTAGCCTTTATTAATGGTCTTAAATACAATTTAATTAGCATCAATCAACTCTGTGATGCTAAATATATTGCATAATTTGATGATAAGCAATGAACAATCTTTAATGCTAATAAGAAAATTATGTTGATAGCCCCAAGAAGAAATGATGTGTATGTCCTTGACATGTCATCACTAACTCTAAGTGGAGCCTGCTTCTTTGCCAAAGCCTCAGAAAGTGTAAATTAGCTATGGCACAAAAGGCTATCACACTTAAATTTCAAAAGCATTAATAAACTTGCTAAGAAAAGCAAAGTTCTTGGTCTTCCCTCACTTGTTTATTCAAAGGATAAACCATGCTCTGCATATGAAAAAAGAATGCACAAAAGGGCTTTTTTCAAAACTAAACAAAACTTCTCAATCAAGAAATACTTGCATCTTCTTAATATGGATCTCTTTAGACCTGTCAGTCCAATGTCCATAAATCATGAGAAATACACCTTAGTCATTATTAATGAGTACTCAAGGTACACATGGGTTTATTTTCTCAAAAAGAAGAGTCAGACAGCTGAAATGATTATGTCTTTTATCAAGATGGTTAAAAACAAAAATGATGTTAATGTTAAACAAATCAGAACTGATAATAGGACTGAGTTTAGAAACACTAGGCTTGAGAGTTTTTATGATGAGAAAGGAATCTCTCAGAACTTCTCTTCTCCTTATACACCTGAACAAAATGGTATAGCTAAAAGGAAGACTAAAACTCTCATTGAGGCTGCTAGAACCATATTAAATGGATCAGTACTCTCTAAGCACTTATGGACTGAAGCAGTCAGAATAGCCTGCTACACTCAGAATAGATCAATCATTGTTAAAAGACATGATAGGACTCTTTATGAGATATTCAGAGAAAGGATACCAGACATCAACTATTTTCATATATTTGGATGTCTTGTGTTTATTTATAATCACAAGGATCATCTTAGAAATTTGATGCAAAATCTGATGATGGGTACTTCCTTGGATACTCATTCAACTCTAAAGCCTTTAGGGTGTTTAACACAAAAAGACAACAAATAAAGGAGACTTATCATGTTACATCTGATGAGAGAATTGAAGTCATTAGGTTCACAAATACCTCAGTAGATGAAATAGGAATTGGTGATTTATCTAGATATCCCCCTGATGAATTCCTTCAGGAGGATGACCCATCAAGACAATATCAAACAAATTCTGATATTTCATACTACATCATCCCCCATGGTCGTTTACTCACTGAACTTACTCAAGAAAAACATGTCTCTGAAGTGATTGCTCTAAATGAGCAAGATAACCCTAAAACTGAGGATGTTGAATGTAACGCCCCGACCTAAAAGGGTAGAAGTATTACAAATATGGTGTGACATCAAAGGCATACATAATCATAACCCAAGCATAAATAGCGAAAGTCTTAAATAAATAACCAAAGGAAAATAAGTCAACATGACTTAAGGTACATAACTTCTTAAAGGACAGACATATCTAAACGAAATAACCGAAATAACAAATGTCTGGAAAAGTAACAAATCATATAACAAAACTAAGATCTCTAGGGTAAGTCCATACTCAGCACTCATATCCCGAGAGCAACCCCAGCTCCTAGCTTAGATACCTGCCGCAGGAAAAGAAAGTGCGGCTGAGCTTACAAAG
>BQNB010038254.1:35947-48878 GCA_026074375.1 Tanacetum coccineum | reverse complement strand
TGTCTTTGTAAAAAGTTTTGTAAAGGATTAGTACTGTTAGTCTTGTCAATTAGTACTGCTAAGTATAATTAGTACTGCTAGTTATACCTAAGACTGCTTGTTAAAACTCTTAGTCATACTTAATACTATCAAGAAGAAAATACTTTGGATTGTATATTTTTGGCTATGGACTAACACTTACAAGCTAAGCATATTGAGTACCTGATGTTGAAAGCTTCACCTCTGAAGTCTTGTTTGAGGGAAGGCTACTTATGTCAATATGCAGTCAAGCATGGATGGAAGCACATGTAACATCAAAAATGTGTTAAAAAGAATCAAAAACATCTAGGCATGTCAAAAGAGGTCGGGACACCAAGATACCTCAGTCTAGTGGTCCCCTTGTAAAGGTTGGTGATGAGGCTGTCCATAAGGAGTTGGGTGACAGAATAGAAAGGGCTGCCACTACTGCTTCTAGCTTAGAAGTAGAGCAGGATAGTGGTAACAATAATAGGACCCAATCCATGGCAACACTTAATGAGCCAAGTCCTTAGAGAACTGGTTCAGGTAATGGTCCTAGGTGCGAAGATACCATATTGGGGGTGTAGATGCTCAAACTAGGTTTGAGACTACATCTAAATAGTCCAATGATCCACCTCTCTCAAGAGTTAACACACTTGGAAGTGGGGAGGACAGTATGAAACTTATGGAATTGATGGCACATTGTACAAAACTGTCTGAATTGGTGAGAAAAAGAAAAGAGAGATATAGTGTGATAAAAACAAAAAGAGTGAATTGGTGAGCAAAAAGAATTAAGAGATAATGTGAGCATAAAAACAGAAAGAGAGATTGTGAGTGCCAAGATTTGGTGATGGAAATCATTTTTGGATGGAAATGATTTTTGGATGAAATTGAGGTTAAAACTGCTATCTCAAAGTTAGTACTGCTGGGCATTACTTAGTATTGCTGGGCATTACTTAGTACTGATGAACATGTTTAGTACTGTTGGGCTTAAAGTTAGTACTATTAGGCTAAAATTAGTACTGCTGGCTCACCGTTAGTACTGTTTGAGCCATAACAGAATTTCCTTCACTAATTCTAGCCGTTGAGATATTTCCACCAACTGCCTTGTTTATAGCCTATAGGGTTTGACTAATTGGAGAATTCATGATCTTTCTATAAATTCATAAGATTTCTTCAAGATAAGAACAAAATTCTTTCAGTCGGTCAAATCACAACGCTAAGTGCTCTCTATATTATCTCAATTAACTTTTTCAACCTTACATTCTCTCATAAACGAGCCTAACCCATAACTTTAATCGTATTTTCTCTCATCAAATGGCAAATTTGGAGTTTTGCGACAAACACAACATGGTGGCCTACTTACAGAAGCCATAGGGAAGTGAAGCCTTTCATTAAATTGTAGATTTTCTAAATACTAGTCATATCAAGTATGCCCTTATTGAGAATCCTAAGATATATATTTCCTTAATCCAACAGTTTTAGGGAACAGCTAGTACTGCTAGAACAACTGATGATGGAGAAGTGGAAATTACTGCTAACATTGATGGACAAGTCAAGACTATTACTGAAGTATCTCTAAGAAGACACCTCAAGTTGGAAGACTCTGATGGTATTACTTCTTTACCAAATACAAAGATTTTTAAGCAACTTGCTCTTATGGGGTATGTGTCTGATTTTGATAGACTTACTTTTCAAAAGGGACACTTTTCTCCTTAGTGGAGGTTTTTCATTCATACAACCCTTCACTGTTTAAGTCGAAAGACAACATCTTGGGAGCAATTTAGTAGCAATATAGCAACTGCTATAATTTGCTTTGCCACAAACAGGACTTTCAACTTTTCAAAAATGATTTTTGATGCTATGGTGAAGAATTTGGATAGCACACACAAGTTTTTAATGTATCCAAGATTTCTTCAAATCTGTTTAAACAAACAAAAGAGACTTCTTCAACCTCACACCAGAACTTATCTTGCTCATACTCTTACAAAAAAACTATTTAGCAATATGAAGAGGGCTTCAAGGGGTTATTATGGGGTAGACTTTCCTATATTTCCTACAATGATCACTACACCTGAGTCATCTCCTTCCAGAATAACATCTTCACCATCCTTATCACCTTAAACATATCAATCACCTCAATCATCGCCACTTAGGGATATAACCAGATAAGATGCTGAGATTCCTTAGTCTCAGTTTCCTACTCAAACCCAAGTAGCAGATGAGGTTGTATTCACAAGTGTAGATGTTAATGCTGAAGGGGCTGCCACTACTGACATTGGCTTAGAAGCAGGTCAGGGAAGTGGTACCATGCATAAGACCCCTACCAGGCCCCATGATTCACCTCTCCCAAGAGTTCACACACTTAGAATTGATGAAGGCAGTCTGCAACAAAATGAATTGATGGATTTGGTTACCAAGTTGACTGATAAAGTTGAAGTTTTAGAGAATGACTTATAGCAGACAAAGAAGGTTTATAGTTCTGCTCTTATAAAGCTCATCATGAGGGTGAAGAAGTTAGAACACAGAGTTAAGACAAGGCAACCTAGAAGAAGGGCAAGAGTGATTATATCTAATACCAAATAAGATTTGGAGGATCCTTCCAAACAGGGGATGAGAATTGGTGAGATTGATCAAAACCCCTCTATTTCATTGGTACAAGATGAAGGAACTTCATGGATTCAAGAGGATGTTGAGATTCAGGGGAAGACTAGTGCTGATACTGAGATACTTTTAGATCAAAAAGAGCCTACTGAACTAGTGAAAGATCTTGGTAGTGGTGAAAAGGGTGAAAAAGAAAATAGTACTGCTAACATATCAGTTAGTACTGCTAGTGCGACTCCTGAAGTTAGTACTGCTGCTGCAAATTTAGTGTACATCAGAAGGAGTGCAGAAAAAAGAAAAGATAAAGGAAAAGTTATTATGAAAGAAGATGAATCTGTTCAGAAGAAGGCAAAGAAGCAACTAGAGCAAGAAAGACTTGGGCATGAAGAAGCTATTAGATTGCAAGAACAAATTAATGAAGAAGAAAAACAAAGGATTGCTAGGGATGCAGAAATAGCTAAACAGTTACAAGAAGAATTTGATAGAGCAAGACAAGAACAAGAAGTTGTAGCTGAAGCTGATCAAGCCCATGATATTGATTGGAGTGATCCTGCTGTGCTAAGATATCATGCACTTCAAAATAGATCTTTCTCTGTAGCTGAAGTAAGGAAGAACATGTGCATGTATTTGAAAAATCAGGGAGGATACAAGCAGAGTCATTTCAAGGGAATGAGCTATGAAGATATTAGACTTATATTTGAAAGAGTATGGGATCAAAATCATGCTTTTGTACCTAAGGATTCTGAGATTGAAAAGGAAGTGATGAAGAGACCTGGATTTGATTTTCAACAAAAGTCTAGTAAAAAGAGATCAAGAGAAGATTCTGATGAAGACAATGCCAAGAAACAGAAACTAGAGGATGATGCTGAGAAGGAAGAGCTTAGAGATAGTATGGATGTAGTTCCAAGGGATGATATTGCTATTGATGTTGAGTCTCTGGCTACTAAATACCCAATAGTTGACTGGAAGACACATGTTTTGACAGAAAATATGATGTATTATCAAATCATCAGAGCAGATGGAAGTTCTAAAAATTACAAAATATTCAGTGAAATGCTTGATGATTTTGATAGGCAAGATGTGATGGATCTACACAGACTGGTACAAGAAAGGTATGATACAACAAGTCCACAAGGATATGACTTGTTACTTTGGGGAGATCTGAAGATCTTATTTGAGCCTAATGAAGAAGATGAAATATGGAAGAATCAACAGGACTACAACTTGATAAGCTTGAAGATTGTTTGACACCAAATGATGATGATTCAGTCTGGAAAATTCCATCACAGTCATGAGTTGATAGAAATGGGAAACTATATGATTCGTGTGGGGTTCACTCTTTGATGTAGGAGAAGTAAGGCTTCAAATGCTAGTTGAGAAGAAGTATCAAACTCACCCTCCCTCCCCCCCCCATAGATAACTTATGAGATGCTTCGATGGAATCTTCATTGGGAATTATAATGTCATGAGTATGGAATGTGAGCTTTTTAGGTTTATCAGATCTCAACTTAATCAAGGAAGATAGTGTGTTTGGAAAGCATCCTAAGCAAAGTAGACAGTAGTTTTGATTTAGAAGAACTTAGTTTTGAGGGTAAATCACAAGTTTAAGGGGAGGATTTTTGGAATAAATATTCACATGTTAGTATTCTAGTTCAGGTTTTAGTATGCTTCAAATTTAACTATCTATATTAACGGAGTTAATACTGTTAGCACAAGTTTAATACTGTTCCGTGATCAGTTAGTACTGAAATGAGAAGATTAAATACTGCTAAGTGATGTCAGAGGATAAACAGAGATAAAGATTACTTGGAGATGAGATTAGAGTTATTTTAAATAGATTTGTATCAGCATATTATATAAGTTTATGTTATCTTTTAGTATATGTTGTAAGCGATAGAACTACTTAGTCTGTAAAAGGAGCTCTAAGGCATTAGTTAAGTTATAAGTTTTCATAGTTGATTAGTCGATTAAATGCTTCAAGGTTGTAAACCTAGTACTAGTCAAGGAGTAATCGTTTATTGATCTTAATAATTTTGGTGCGTTTAGCTAGACCGAATTTGATTATTTGTTTTAGCTAAATAAATCGGGTGGTATTCGTTTAATTGCGGGTCTTTAATTCGGTCCCATTTTCTATCCTTTTTTCAATTAAATAGTGTAGCTTAGTATAAAAATGTTTTGCTTTGCTTATTTGATCGTTATGCTTAGTGAGTAGTTTACTTTTAATTAGTTCTTTTCATATTAATCGCTTTGCTTATTTGTTAAGTAGTATAATCTAGTTTAGTATTTTTTTTAGTTTAAAACCAAAACCAAAATATTTGTCATTCAAGCATCAAACGAAACATTCTCGTGAATTTCAATTCATCTCTCGCCGTGGAAACGACACTCGGAAGATAGACTATTACTTGTCCTCAAGTAATTTTTATATCTAACGGGATATACTATATATTATTACGACACGCGTTTACACGCTTATCAAAATGGTGCCGCTGCAGGGGAGAGGTGTATGTTCTACACGTGGTGTTTGAAGTTAGTGCCTTGAAGATCCTTTCTTCGGAAAGTTTATTTTCGTACTTATTAAAAATATAAGAATCCAAAAATATTTTTCTTCTTATTTTATTTTTCTTTTTTCTTTTTTTTATAAATATTAAAAATACCAAAAATATTTTTATTAATAAAAATTTTCAAAAATATTCTCCTTTATCCTCTTATTTCATTTAATTATTATCTTCTTTACCCTCTTATCCGTTTAATTCTTAGACATGTCTTCGTATAACCAACGTGAGTGTGTGGGGTGTGGACAACCATGTGATGGCTTTTATTGTTATTTATGTACTTGTCAGCAGTGTGGTGTTAATCTTATAAATGGAATTTGTTTATATTGCACTTATGTAGATGGAAAGCCAGTCACTTGTTGCGGGTGTGAAGGCCCGTTAAACGGTGGATTTTGTTCATTTTGCGCTTCGAGAGCTGGAAATTCATTCGCTTATGATCCAAATTCGAATTCTTTTGATGATTCTCAAAATCTTTCCGACTACCCTCCGCAACCCCAGTACCAGATGTATTCTTGTGAGTTATGTGGGAACGATGCTCATTATGGTTACGATTGTCCACCTCAAGTCCCGTTTGTCTACAATTAGGACCCGTGTTTCAATCAAAACTTTGATGATTTTCCACAAACTTCATCAAGTTTTCCATAACAATTTCTTTGTTGTGAGAACTGCGGGGGTCCTCATGAGACTTTCCAGTGTCAACCGATGAACCAAAATTTCTATAATTCTAATTCTTCCGGTTTTGACCCATTCCAACCCCCGCAGTATTCTGACGTTCATCAACCTCCTGAAGAGGTAAGTATCGAAGAATTAAAAACAATGATGCAATCCTATTGTGAAATAATGAGTCAACGACGTGAGCATGAGGCCATTCTTTTACAAGAGCAGACAGTTGAGGAAAAACAAGAATTGTTAGCTGAAGAACAGGCAGCTAATCCTTCCGAGCCTTCACCCGTCTCATATTGTTACAATACTGACTATGATAATATTATCACTCCGTCAACTACTTATACTATTCATTTGACCAAAAGTGCTACTATTATTACTAATCCTTCTGAGCCTACGCGACGTATCTATCATAATCACGACATTTTCTATGATGGTGATGATGACGAGGAACTTTTTCTAGATGAAGTTAAAAGAATTCAACAAATTCTTGAAAGGACTTCGTTTGATGCAATCACACCCGACTTTCCGATTATGGACTCTCTAAGTATGGGGGATGAGCCTCTTAGCACTATTTCGGAAACGGAATCGGACGAATTAATAAAGTCTAGTGTTGAGAACCTTGTCTCAACCCCAAGTAAGTCCGAGGATTTATCCGATATTGAAAGTGAGTGTAATGTGCCCGCTTGTGATGATTTTACAACTTCTCTATGTAACATCCGGAAATTTTTGGAATTTTAAAGGACTATTTTAAATCTTTGACTTTTCGAGTCTGACATTGACTTTTTGACTTTTGGTCTTTTATTGTCACATAAAACGATTACCGCGTAACTGGTAAAATTTTCGGAACATATTTCAATAATAAATCATATTTATTATTACACACCTCGAGTACAAAGTTATTTTTAACTTATTTGATTCGAAAACGAAAAAGGATATATATTAATTCATAGTTGATTTATCAAAAACGAACCACTAAATAACATTTTTACGATTCGAACCCTAAAGCAATTTGATGTAAAACGATATTTCAGACAACTTTTTAGTTTTACCCGAGAGTTGAAAACAAGCAGAAGAGGGCTAAAACAGCCTCGCAAAGTTTTGAAAACTGCACACAACGGGTACCGACACACAAAAATAATTAAAATTATTTTTGATTATCACTATTTATTTAATAAAAATATTAAATAAAAATCATTTATCATTTTATTCAAAAGCGTTTGTTGATAACACGAATATTCGAGATAAAATTCATTTTTGTTTTTGGACAAGTCATAACCGGGTTACCAAATAAATAACGGATATTTTTATAAATGTTATAAAAATATTTATGAAATCCTATCAAGTAAATACTCATTTTTATCAGAAAAATGATTTGAAACGCAATGGCTCAAGTTTCGTATTTTGAAACATCCGTTAAGTCGCTCAAACGAGTCCTGAACCGATAGTTATCAAAATTATACTAAAAAGTTACAAAATCTACCCTTAACTAGTTGGGACTTGTCACTTTGTTTTAAACTTTTAATATATATAAAAAGTTTATATATTTTTTTCGTTTCCATCTCATATAAACACACATACATATATGCTCTCCACCTTTCTCTCTCTTTTGTCGGCAAGCTCCCACCACCGCCGGCCACCGGTCCGCCGCCGGCCACCACGCCGTCGCCGTCGGAAAACTTTTTCGGCGGACTTTTCCGGCCGAATCCAAAAAGGTTCCTCACAACCGGATCTCCCTGATCCCCGATACCACGCGCCGACACACGCCTAAATACACCACCCCCTCACCGTCGCTGCCTCCCCACACCGCAGCCACCATCTCCACGTCATCATCACCACCGCTGCCACCATCAAGGGTGCGTTCGGTTGGTTATAACAGCCACCAAAAAGGGTGCGTTGGCTTTGGTGGTAAACCACCACCAAGGGTGCGTGTGGTTTCGAGCCACCACAAGGGTGGGTTTGGTTTCATATCACCACCCAGGGTGCGTTCGGTGGACAGCCACCGCGACCCCCTCACCACCGCCACATCAGCCACCACTGAGGGGCGTTTGGTTTTTGATTCGGCACTAAAGGTGCGTTAGTTTATATATTAACACCACAAGGGTGTGTTTGCTTCCGTGTCTAAACCCGAAATGGGTTTTGGGCAGCCGCCACGACCCACAAGGGTGCGTGGGGTGTTGGGTCGAACCACTAGCGAAGGGTGCATTTGTTTTGTGGCTATGCCACTACGAGGGTGCGTTTAGTTGGTAAATCTGCACCAGGGGTGCGTTGGGTTTGGCGGAGCACCAAGGAGGGTGCGTTTGGTTTTCTTACCGCAACAAGGGTGCGTTTGGCCGTGACAGCCCACCAAGGATGCGTCGGGTTGGTTGTGCAAACGAATAGGGTGCGTTTGGTCTACCAACGTAGCGGGTGCGTTTGGTTTACCAACGCAGCGGGTGCGTTTGGTGTTGTCTCGCAGCCAAGGGTGCGTTTGGTTTGTAGTAAGATAGCCATGGGTGGGTTTGGTTTAGTTCTACAACAAAAAGGGTGCGTTTGGTATAGTGGCAGCAGCTAGGGGGTGTTTGGTTTGGCTGTCAAGCACACCGAAGGGTGCGTTTTGGCTGTTACAGCAGACTAGGGGCATTTGGTTTGTTAGAAAATGATTAGGGTGCGTTTGGTTTATAAAGAAACAGATTATGGTGCATTTGGTTTTCATATTATGCACAAAGGGTGCGTTTGGTTTTGTAGAAACAAGATAGGGTATGTTTGGTATTAAAAACAGCCCACAAAGGGCGTTTGATTGTGGGTTTAATAGCCCACAAGGGGCGTTTGGTTGGGCAGAAAACATCATAAGGGGGTGTTTGTTTGGTTTGGCAGATTTTCCAAACGGGTGCGTTTGGGTTAGCAGGAAAACCGTATAGGGTGCGTTTGGGTTAGCAGTTTCACCATAAGGGCGCGTTTGGGTGAGCAGAAACAACTTTAGGGTGCGTTTGGTTCATATAAAACGATGGATAAATATAACTTAAGGTTTTAAAAATATTAAAACCGGATATATATAAAGGTGGTTAAATGGTTAAATAAATGTAATAATCATTATATTGTTTAGTTTAGAAATATATATAAATATATATATATATATTTAAAGCACGAGGATATTGCAACACGGTTTGTTTGAAAAGTGGAAAAACATTGGATTTTATAAATATGGAAAACGTTATATAAACGGGAAAAGTCATGATGAAATTTATATAATTTTCTATATATATTTATGATTCACAAAAACTGCTATTACTTTAGAAACCGATAAAAGGACTAAATTATATTTTAAAAATATACTAAAATATAACTATACGATAATCTGAGCAACGAACGAAAACTATACTTTTACAATGAGACAACTATTTTGGACACGACCCGTCGAGGAAACAAAATATAAATTTATAAAATATTATTTTATATTTTATCATTGTCAACTAGAAGATAGCATCATAATTGTCGTAAAAGCTGTACAAACATCGTTTTAACATAATTTGTAACCTTAAAACATCGTTTACATCTATACGAGAACTTTTTATTTATTTAATTGGTTTTCTTTGTTATATAATTCACGATTTGAATTATATACTTGTTCATTTTTGATATGTAATATATACGGAATATATTACACACTTTGCGTTTACTTTATGATTTATTTTATTTAACCAACCACCAAACTATTACAACTTGGAAATCTAAAACTTTATCAACGTGTCGCGTTGACGTAACCATTCATCGGGAAACCCAAATACATTATCCTAGGCTAGTGGGACTTAGCCGTTAAGATTAGCTGCAACTTCTTGATCGAGCCGCTTCGTCTTCCGTTTGTGTTGTGCATATTAGATGCCTATCTGTCAATCGTTCTACATCATCGAGGTGAGTTTATAGCCCCATGTTTTACTGGTTTTACATATATTTTTGGGGTGAGAACATGCTTGTTTACAAATGCATTTACATGGTTGATTACAAATTGGTTTACATACTCATTTACATAGCTCGCAATGGGATGCATTACTTGACTTCATTTTTTGGTCACGAATGCATATTTTACTTTTGAAAAAGGATTACGGATTAGCTTAACCGGATTGAACTGATGACAAAACTGGTATTGCCAGGGTGTTCTTGGAGGGGACACCGGTAACGGGAGTACATATTTTTACTTTACTGCCCGGGTGTTCTTGGAGGGGACACCGGTAACGGGAGTATATATTCTTTAAATCACTGCCCGGGTGTTCTTGGAGGGGACACCTGTGATGGGTATATATAAGTCTACGTCACAGCTTCATGAACTGTAAATCACTTGGAGGGTGAGCGCGAATGTTATGTGCAAATTGAACGTTTATAGCATGTTGTCCACGCGAATGTTATAAAAAAGATCTTTTCGGGATTGACAATCCCCGTTCGGGTGATTAGCTATCACTGGGCAAACGAACGTTATGCCATGTCGGATTACATTGTGTTGGGCCTACAAGGGCCCACAATACTTACCATATGAAACTCTTACTGTTAATATTAGTGCATCGTTTTCATGAACTTAGATGTAATTGAAATCATTGTTTAATACTCACATGTATAGTTACTGTGGCTTGAATAAAGTGCAATACATACTAGAAACATATGGTGATATATATATATAAATATCATACATACTTTGAACAATTGCGATACAACGATCATACGTATATTTTTGTGACTATTTGGGGATTGAAATAGTCAGGCATACTTTACAACTATTTGATTTCTAAAAATCATAACAACAATTTGGAAGGACCTTACGGATATAAATGGACATACACAAAGGACGATACTTGACGAACTTTGGTTCAGCATTTATACTTACACAAATCTATAACTCACCAACTTAATGTTGAACACTTTTTTAAGCATGTTTTACTCAAGTGACTAAGATGCTTGGATTAGATTTGGATGTGCATTGGAGTCTAAACTGACAAGATTTCATTCATGAGGATATCTACATACATACAAGTGATCAAATCTTGTTGTTTAATTTCCAAGCTTTTCATTTGGATCTCAAATATGGGACAAACATTATATCAATTTCAAGGAAATCAACGAGATTACTTTTCAAACGACGCATTTAGGGGTCGTTCTCTTGTATCTAGCGCTGTGTATTATGAGGTAACGCCCCCGGATACATACTTCCGCTGTGACTTAATTTTGGAGGTGTTACAAATTGGTATCAGAGCACTGGTTATAAAGAACTAGGTTGCATATTTTATCCTAGACTATAACCGTTTTCACAAACATTTCATCACGTCAAACATTTTCAAAGTGCATACACGCTACTTGCTTATGTGTTTCCATTACGTGATGCATTAAATACTTACATGTCATACATATATATGATATATATATGCTTGCGTACTTTACGTTTATCATGCGCTTATT
Source organism: Tanacetum coccineum (assembly GCA_026074375.1). Taxonomy (NCBI): domain Eukaryota; kingdom Viridiplantae; phylum Streptophyta; class Magnoliopsida; order Asterales; family Asteraceae; genus Tanacetum; species Tanacetum coccineum. Next base: position 37,638 of record BQNB010038254.1, on the reverse strand, counting down.
TATATAAGAGTTATTTATATAAATACCAAAGCGCCTCTTAAGGCATTGTGGGTTGCACAATGGCCTCATTTATTTTTAGACATTGTGGGTTGCACAATGGTCTCATTGTACTCGTCAGACATTGTGAATTACACAATGGTCTCACTTCGTTCTCAGGCATCGTAAGATAATCAATGGTCTTTAAGAATATTATTTTCTTCATAGTTATATACAATACCGTATTACACGAAGACCGTCATAATTTTTGTTTACATGGGATTATATATAAATCTAAGTATTACAAGTTTTGTATGGGCGGGACTTGTAATAGGAAGATTTATAGGATAGTTGCTATGTTGACTCGTTCATAGAGACCTTTACCGTATTTACTCTAACCGAGTACTCATCAACTATCTTAAACTCTATGTCGATCTCGCCTGGTAGTTTTTACTCGGTTAAGATGATAGCTTTTCTAGTTTAAAAAGTAGCTCAAAAAGTGCTCTTTAGGCTGTTTGGTTTCCAGTTTTAGCAAACTGCTTGTTTGCTTTCTAAGCTTTCCAGCTTATTAAAGTGTTTAAATTAGGTTTAAGTTTGCTTATTAGGTTAAGTTTAAGGTACTTATAGCTTATTTTGCTTAGGTTTGAGCTTATTAGAGCTTGTTGCAAAAGTTGTTAAGTATAGAAAGCCTTAAAGCTTTTTAAGCCAAATCTATCAGTTTCATAAGCTCTTTTCTGGCTTATTAGTGGTTTTTAGAAAAAGTTGTTTTACAAAAATTACTTATTTTAGTATTGTTCAACTTTTTCATTAAAAAAAATTTGCAAATAAAAATGTTGGGATTTGAGGGAGGTCTCAAGGGTTGAACCTGAGACCTCAGCCTCAATTAAACCAACATTTAACACACCCTCACTTAACCATCTGCGCCCTTGGGTCTTTTTCGTAAGACCCTTGGTGCACTTGGTATATAAGGGTGTTTTTCACCCTTTTGCCTATAAGCCCTTTTTGGCTTATTTTCGGCTTATTCTGATAAGCTGGTTACACCATTTTATTTTTCCTAGCTTCTAAACTGTTCAAAGGACTTTTCCTATTTTTTTCAGATTTTTATAATATAGTTTAATATTTTTTATAATATTTTTATATTAAAACTGTTTTTAATTCATAAAAAATATTTAAAAGTGAAAAAATATATTTCTTTTTTCTAAAATTATTTTTAATCATTTAGGATTGTTAAAAATTAAATTTGCATTTTTAGGGTTAAAATTGTAGAATTTAGGTTTTTAAAGCTCGGGTTTTGATTCCCGTTATCGTTTTCGTGTTTTAACCTTAATTGCTTTCGTTTTTAGTTTGCTTTTACTTGTTCTTGCATATTAGTTGTAGAAATAGAATCAAAAAATCATTAAATCATTCAATCACGCGATCACGAACTTAATCACGATTCTCAATTCACGCCTCGTCGGGAAACGACCCGGGAAGGTTTTTTTGGAATTACTTTGGATAAAAGTAATCTTCTTAGAACCCTTACGGAATACTTACTCTCTCCTTTTAATTGATATTTAGTTATATATATTATTATATATTATATATACTAAAGAGCCAAATCATTTTTTGGCGCCGCTGCCGGGGAGGTTGTGAAACGATTATTGTGTACGTTTGAAGATTAGTGTTTGAAGACCCTTCCCCGTGAAGTTATCGCTTTCATTTGTGAATATTTTCTT
>BQNB010038254.1:0-34455 GCA_026074375.1 Tanacetum coccineum | reverse complement strand
TAGCTAGTAGAGATAAGACACACTTGCTTCAACACTTAGTAAAAATCAACAAAATCCCTCCCTTGGCTCCATTCTAGCTCACGGCATCAATAAGCCATCCACACAAATCCATACAAAATTTTATTCAACCCATACACTTATATACACATCTATCTTAAGACATTCTAAGGTGTTTCCAAGCCTTGGATTACCATTTGCAAGCTTTTATCAAGAATAGGAAGATTAAGGTTTTATTGAAGAAAGTTAGGATTTTCTTTGTGCAAGATTTGATTTTAAGACTAAACAAGGGTTTAGCTCTTGATTATTATCGTATTCATTCATCATAAGTTCTTCTAGAACTCTTTATGTTATTTCATTATTCATTTTATGCATATGATATTTCTATTTTAGTTAAATCACCATGTAAGATTTTATCATGAAAAATGGAGTTTTTACTTTAAATGATCATTTTGTACACTAATGTATATGTTGGGATATTAGTAATATCATGTTAAAAAGAATGATAAAATATTGTAACATGTTTTTTTAATGTAAAAATGATTAAGTACATATGTTTTAATGTTACCTTAATATGTTCAGTGTAAAAGAAATACAAGAGACATGTAAACATTGGGGGGGGGTGGGGGGGGGGGGGGGGGGGGGGGGGGGAGGGGGGTTGGGCATTGATTATATATATATTAATGTTAATATGATCATCAAAATAAGGTACAAAAGATGAGAAGACTTTGTACACATTTGTTTTATAAAATGATTAAGTACATATTATGGTTTTTAATGCTTCCTTAATATGTTGCAAGTAAAAAAAATACAAGAGACATGTTAATATTGATTATGGACATATATTAATGTTATGTGATCATCAAAATAAGGTTACAAAAGATGAGAAGACTTGTATACCTTTGGTTTATATGTAAAAGTTATAAAGTGTAATGTATGAAAATAAGGTCAAAAATGGACTTATCAAGCTTATGTAAACATTCTGTTCAAAAAGGTATAACAGTATATTTATTTTATATTTTTATAAAATAATAAGACTTACAACGATTCCGGAATGATAAGAAACTTGTCAAACGGATAAATAACGAAAAAGTTACGGTAAAAACAAGTTACGCGATAAATAAACGAGTTTATAAAAGAATTTTTATAAAACAATTTATAAAAATTTCATGAAACAACAAGTTAAGTATTTTTATCAAATCATACATATTTTTAGGATTCTAAAATGATAAGACTCGTAATTTTTCAATTAATAACGAATGAGTTATGAATTTTGTAAGTCTTCGATAATTAATACTTTTATAAAACAATTTTTATAAAAGTTACTATTCATGACAGGAAGTTATATTTTTGTAAACCTCATATAATTATAGAACTTTCAATAATGAAAACATGAGTGCAAGAATCATCTCAAATGGACTCGAAACGCGAAAGTTACGCCAGTTTTACTAAAACGGTAATTATAAATGTTTTAACTTGATAAACTCAATTTTACCAAATCAATTAGATGGTGATGTAGCTATTTAGAAATATATATGTCATTAGTTATCAAAGTACTATATTACTAGGGAATCGTGGGCATAAGAAACGTCAAAATCGGGCTTAAAACGCAAAAGTTATGCTAGTTTTACTAAAACGGTAATTATAAACGTTTTAACTTATTAAACACAATTTTACCAAAACCATTAGTTGGTGATTGAACTATATAGAATTATATGTGGTTATCAAAGTACTATATTACTAGGGAGTTTCATAATGAATGGCATCTTGGATGGCGTATCGACGGTTTGTGGATTTACGATTAAAAGTGTCCTAACTCCTCAGAACGTCATGTCAGGACCTCCCTAAATTTGATAGCTCATGAACGATAGTACGATGTAACACTATAAGATTATATCTCAATACTTCTGGACTTATTACGGCCTATGGGAATTTAGGTTGCATTCGATCTTTTACGTGACGCTTTATCTGCGATATTTGGATTATCAGAACTCAAGGTGAGTTCATAGCCCCACATTTTTACGATTTCAATGATTTATAATTATGGGGTGGAAACATGCTTTGTTTTATAAATTGGACGCAAGTATTGATTACATGTTGCCTAAGTAGCGATAACCCAAGTTAAGCCCATTATTATGAACTGTCAATTGCATAGATGTAGTTGGGAATTACACTATGTGAGCGCGCATGTTATTTAATAGATCTATTCGGGAAACGACCTCCCCATTCGGGCGACTAGCTATCACCGAGAACGAACGTTATAGCATGTTGAATTTAGGATGTTTAGGGTTAGACATCCGGATGGGCGTAAATTGCAATATATAGTTTAATTGCAAGAAAGATTGTCGAGCTTCAGTGTCATGAGCTTAGTGTAAATGTAATCTAGTTTTGTGATGTGTGCATGTGTTGCATTATCACGAGAAAAGTCTTGTGGTCCTACATATTTTGATTTATCAAACCTATGAATTCACCAACATTATTGTTGACGTTTTTAAGCAATGTTTTCAGGAGATCAATAGGCATGGGATGCCAGGGATGCATTGGGTTACATTTTGGATTGCACGCTTAAAGAATTAGGTGCATCATATTTTGGGAAACGTATTGTCAACTTTTGTAATATTCAATAATGAACAAGTAAAGCTATATGCTTTTGTATTAAGTCTTTCAATTAAATCCAATGTATCAGTTTTAAAACGACTTTTTGTGTCGTTCTTATATATCTTGTGCTATTGATCTTGAAGTAACACGCCCCGGACCCTTATTCCGCTGCGACCCAATTTGGGGGTGTTACATATATAGTCATTGACTATATTTGGTACAATTCATATTAAGTCATGATTGATCGGGCATTTGATACAAAAAGTTTTAAGATTTTAATCGAAAATGTATCCACCCCCCTCTATGTTTTCCATAATTGGTATCAGAGCCACGTGGCTCTAGTTTTCAAAACAAATGGTTTTCAAAACCGAGTACGATCCATGTATCAAATTATTCGAAATGCGAGACTTTATATGAAAAGTTTATCGTTCTTAGAAGTCTTGATTATTGAATATATTTGTGATACAAGCTTGAATAATGACTAAAATTTGCTATATAAGTCTACCTTAAAGCCTCCCAAGTGTTAAACCTTTTTGTCGGGTCAAAATATGCATTTTTGGAAAAATCAATCAGACTGGCGGTTCTATTCGTTAACAAAACCGGTTCCATTTGGCAAAGGAACCGGCGAACCCGGTTCTACAGAAGTGGGTTTTGACAAAAAAATTTATTGGCCGAACGTAGGGCAAGAAGGGTCATAAAATACAAATCCGTAATTCCGTACGAGTCGTGCCACCTACGTTCAAAGAGAATTGAGCTAGTTTCTAATAGATTGGTTTAGAGAGTACGCGAGTGAAGAGCTGAAGTTGTAAGTGAATCAAATCTTCAAAATACTACAAAGTGTCCAATATTTCAAGTTTCGTATCAACATGAAAACTCAAATTTTTTAGTCGGACAATTTTGGTTAGTATCCTTTGAACTTTTATGCATCATTTCATGAAATAAAAATAGTTTGGCCATTAATCAAGCTTGTTATACACAGTCATATTCAACACAAGGTGAAAAGAATTTTTTTGGATGACATGTTATATGATTAGTCGTTCTAGTTTGCATTGATTGTATATATTGATTGTATGCTTATCTCTCATTGCATTTGAGCTTGCTTATCTATGAAACATAAATGTCAACCTTGTCTTGTGTGTTCCTTCGCTTGTATGTTAATTTAGTTTCTTAAAAGAAACAATTTGGTTTCAAAAGGGGTGTTTGGGTTAACTCATAATTTTGTCAAAAATGCTTCTTTGGTAATTGTTTCATTAACCCATATTAGTCATGATATGCTTATAATGTATGATATGCTATATGACTACTTGTTGCATCTCATTTAGTATTATATACTCTTTGCGTCTTGTATTTGAACTTGTTGTTTTTGTGTAACATTTTTGTTTGGGATAACATGTCATCTATGTTTTAGCTTTTTGATTTCGTGAATATGAATCTTATGTCTTATACTAGGTTTTATGCACTTTATTTAGGCATATATATCTTTCTATGCTTAAGCTATATCAACTCTTAAGAATAAAATCTAAGTAAGCTAGTTAAGTGAAATATTGTCATAAAAATTATACACATAAAAGTGGGATTGACAACTTGATTGTTTCATCAAAAATACTCAAGTAAAGATGAAGTGTAGTGATGTCTTGTTTAGTATTAAAATTTTTTTTCAAAGCGTGGTCAACTGTAATAATTTATTTTTTTGTAAAACGGTCAAAACTAGTGTTGGCTAAACCCATAAAAAACGATTTCCTAGGTTCATTTAACAAAGTGTGAACTTTAAAATTTAAGCATGTATTTTAAACGAATTAATTTCCGAAGTCCTCGTTAATTACTCTTCACAATATACTTATAAATATCAATACTATATTAATAGGGAATTTCATAATCATATGAGGCCTCTCCGGGGTGTCGTATCGACAAGTTGTGGATTTACGATTTAAAGTGTCATGGCTCCTCATACGTTCACTATATGACCTCTAAATTATGATAGCCCGAATGATAGTATGATAACCCATTCAAAAGTAACTGTTCCAAATTACATACTCTAAATATCAAACTATAGTAATTACATACCACTGCCGAAGCGGATCGGCGAGACGGAGTAGAGAATGGTTGAGGTGAAAAGGCACGGAAAGGGACGAGGATAAAGGTTTTCAAGATATGAAAGTCAAGTTTCTGATCATTTTTAGGTGTGGTATGAAGATTAAAAACAACAAGTTTTGTTATAAAATTGATCATTTTATGAAATTTTTTCATAAAATCATCATATGAAATAAGGAGCATCTGCCACCCTCACTTTAAATATAATTGAGCCACGCAGGAGCATGGAAAAAATGCACTTATGATTTGTAAAATACTATTATCAACTTTTAGTATAATAACAAAAGACAATTTTTTATCATGGCGTTTTCGCCAAAATTCTAAATTAATTTTTTTTTCAAATATGCCTTTCAAAAATACTCGATAAATATATCTATTACATTATGATATTGTAGTTCATCTTGTCAAACCTCCATACCTACAAATTTCACCCAACTTGTCTCCATCCCTAAACACTACTAATTACATTCCTACTAGTGGTAAAGAATGATCTTTTCTTTGTTTAGTCTTTCGTGGACTTCTTGCATAGCATATTACATGTAATGGTTTATTTTCTTGTTTATTATTGGATCTTGGTCATTATTTTGGTGTTTGGATAACTATATGATTCATCACAAATTCATAATCCTATAAAAAGGTTTTTGTTTCATCTTAAAAAGTTTGCGTGCTTATATTCGTGATACTTATTAAGTCTTAAACATGACTTGCAAGTTTTTTTCTCTTAAATGATGTCTCGTATGATCTCGGGAAGCGGATTGGAGTATTTTTTTTTGCGTGAAATGTGGCGGGTAGGTAAGTTTAGATATGATATATTATTGGTTTGATTGTTCTTTTCATTGTGGCACTTCACGAGAGACGCGCGAGCGATATATGTACTGATTTCTAGTTGGTTTATGCATTCTGGTTAATTATGAAATTACATGATCTTTATCATGGCTGTGCTCCGCTGAACATGGACATTGCTACATGATTTACTTGCTGCCTTTGCACTTATGTTTATGTCAAAGTTTTTTGATATTCTGTAGAAGTTTTATGAAACTTCCTTTCAAAACCATATTATTGAAATATTATAAATACAAACCAAAATAGACGCAAACAAGCGACTGAAAAAAAAAAAGAAAAAGAAAAAAAAAAAAAAAAAAAAAAAAAAAAAAAACATTAGTAAAAAGTTTGATGCGCTTATTCCATTCCGCGCGCCGGAGCGCGCGAGCGCGCGAGCAAATCCCAATAGGCAGACAAGCATATAATCAATATCCTCTATAATTGATAGTGCAATCGTTTGCATCCAAATCAGTCTTCTATTAGCTTGGTGTTTGGTTTTGAACTATTTGAAACATGTTCTTGTATGGCTGTTTGTATTTCTCATATTGTTTATGTTTGAATTCTTGAATGGTCGTTTGTAATCTAAATTGTTTATGCTTTCGGTTGGTTTTTATGCAATTCATGCTTCTTGTCTTTCATTCCCCTCTAGAATTAGGAGCGTTTGGTATAATAGAAAATTATAGGATCTAAGCATTAAATTTTTTCCATGAGCCTTTTGCATTATCAAAAACTCCATTTAATCACTATCGTAAGAGAAAAATAGGTTTAGAAATCATTTAGAACATTTTTAGAATTTTTAAGATTTAAGAAACCTTATCTGCAGGGGCCGGTTCCATCTGCAGCAAAGCCGGTTCCATTGAGCTAATGGAACCGCCGCTGCCGTTCTACAGAAGGCACTTTTGCCGTTTGGGGTAGTTAACTTTTGTGTACAAAACTTTAATTAGGTTATTTATACTTGTATTAAGGTCGCCCAATAGTTGGTTTTAACTAATCTAGCTCTTAAGTCCTTCTAAAACTCATAGAACTATCCAATATGTAACGAACGCATACTATGACTTTTTAAGCTAGTTGCAACATATGTGCTCCTTTTCGCCTAGATTAAGAGTACACCTTTTTATGTGTCTATTTGCAAACATGTTTTGTTTGAGGCTTATCTATGTGTTTACTTGTTAAGTCTTTCGTGTAATAATACTTGAACACGTTTCATTCGTATTTATTAGCTTAAGTATTTGAACTATTATGTTTTGAAATGATATTCTTGCTTTTATCTTGTACTAACTTGTTTGGATTTGCGTAGATCAATAAAGATCGATATCTTTATCAAGCTAAATTGTGCTCATCCGGACATTCATAATGCTTTAATCCATATTTCTCATTACATGCATAACCATATTCATTACTTTATGCATACATTGTTAGTTGCTTGCAACTATCAAACTTATGTCTTCCCTCAAGTTATTTTAACAAGATGAATCACCATGAAACTTCTCATTACCATAACCACAACCTACTCACGACCACTACTACTCGTGAAGGTTGAATCACCTTCCATAATACATATAGATCGACAAGTCATCTACATATACCGATAATCATAAGCACATGTGCCTATACTGTCAAAAGCCATGTAAATTTCGTAATGAAATGCGTCTTATTCTCAAAGTCGTCCTTACAATCTTCGACAACCTCACTACCAAAGCCAACCATGATGATGCAAGTAATAGGATTATACGTTTTAGCTTACTTTTCTAAGAGTCCCTTTTAGTGAATCATATTTCATTTTGGTTTTAGAAGTATCATATCATATCATATACACATCTTATTATATATGACTTCCTAGAAAGACGAAGTACATATTACACTAAGTTTTCTTTTTCTAGGTTCAAATATACACTTTAGTGTGTATGGCATTCTTGTCTACGAATGAAATTTGCCTTTTCATATCATTTCTTTTTAGGTTCACTCATATACACGGTGCAATATATGGCATACTCGTCTCCGAACAATTTTTGCAACTATTAATTTTCTTTTGTAGGTTCAAGCATATACACTTTGTGGTATATGGCTTACTCATCCAAGGATGAAGTTTGCATCATTTATTTTTATTTTTGTAGGTTCATTTTGACACCCTCGAGCAAGGGGGAGCATTTGTCAAGAAATCATATCGGGTCGACTATACACTCGTTGTATATGACATATTTGTCTACGGACAAAAGCTATTATTGCACTAATCATTTTTTTGTAGGATCATACTTGGCACCCTCAAACAAAGGGGAGCTTCCATTGAGCTTTCATAGCATGCATCTTATATACACTTTGTTGTATATATTTTACTCATTCAAGGACGAATATAGTTTTGTACTAATTTGTAGCTTTTTAATCATATCTTAACGCCTCGGACAATGGGGAGCACTCGTCAAGGGGGACCATGCAAGCATTCATCATTATTTTTACTAAGCGACAATCCTTTACATTTTAACCAAAAAGAAGATGCCATTTTCTTCATCATATAGTTTTCATAATTTTTTTTATATGTTGCACGAAACTAACCATTTTATAGGTTAAGCTTTCAATTTCAATCCATAGATCCGCTATAGACCAAAGACAATTACCTAAAGGATGCAACAACATAAAGGATTAGAGTAAACCATTTAACTTCACTAGGGATGATGCAAGCTCGCCTTTTCAGGGAGAAATGAAGTTAAACTCCTAGGACACACCCTTTTTGTTTCGACAAAAGAGGGAGAAGAGTGTAAACGGAGAAGGTAATGTAAAGGTATTATGAGGATACCAGTAACTTTTACATTTACTATATATTACGTTTACATATTTTTTCATCATCAAAAAGGGGGAGATTGTTAGTGCATATATTACGGTATTTAATCAACATATTCTCGTTTGTTTTAATAATGACCAAATTTTGACTTGTAATACATATAGTTAAATGTACAAGTTACTCATAATCATACTTCGTCTCAACATACATCAACATCTATCGACGTCTCGTATCCTCGTATGTTACAACACATGTTTGTACATGTTTGTTATGTTGCATTATGATCAAAACCTTATTTCACATTTTGCATTTCATACAAACGCATCACTCTTTATATTTACACTAAAGTTTACGCCTAAATATCTTTTACAAGTAAACTTTATTTTGACAAGCATTCAACTAAACCTTTTATCTTTAGAAAGTTTATTTTCCTTTAAATAAAAAGTAATATACATCAGGTCTTACATCATCTATATCATGCAAAATCTCTTAAAGATTACAAAAGATTTTTCTTGATTCGGATGAACTGTAGCCGGTTCTATAGGAGCGCCGCCGGTTCCATTAGATTTACAAGCCGGTTCCATTGCTATAGTGTCGCCGGTTCTGTTCAGCTTTTCCTATAAATAGAGGATCATTCTCAATCCGTTTTTAACCACTTTTAACACACTTTTCCACCATTTTTCACACATCTAGATCTGTAGGAATGCATCCATAAAACCCCATGATCATAATGCATCTAACTTTCATTTTTGTTGTAAGCATACACCCAAAATGATTCACCAAATCAAGCATCGAGATCTTGCCATCTACATCTACCATAGCAAGAGTTCTTGTTATTTCCATCCAACACTAAGCACATACATACGAAGATCTACAAGATTAGAGATCTCATCACAATCATTCATTTGAAGGCTTCCCATCAATGGAAGTTCATTTAGATCACCATTCATTCATTTGCATTTATCAATCAAACACCATGTAATATGTAGAGGTTATGTGGGTTATTTCTTGCAGGTTAGAATATGGGATTTATTGTTGTGTTGAAAGGGATGTTAGGTTAGTTCTACCTTGATCTAGAACTCGGTATGTAGCTTTGTACCAGATAAAGGGTAAGCGACGATGGGTTGGTTCTACCCGGTGTGTAAGAACTCGGCATTTAGCTTTGTACCAAAAAAAGTGTAAGTGACGTTGTGTAATGTTTTCTCCGCCGATAAGGGAGCTTGTTGATCTAGTGAAGTAACTCTCGAGTTGGGTACTCAGGGAGTGGAGTAGGGCGAAAAGGAGCTCCATGACCGAACCACTATAAATCATCATGTTTGGTTTGCTTTCTTGTTTACATATCGTTATCTCTTTACTTTATAATTATGTTTGTGTTATTGCTTAATGTTTATGCTTGTGTTATGTCAACTTTTTTATTCTATGTTTTCCATTATTTATATAGTCATTGACTATATCTGGTACAATTCATATTAAGTCACGATTGATCGGGCATTTGATACAAAGAGTTTTAAGATTTTAGTCAAAAACGTATACACCCCCTCCTATACTTTTTCCACATGATTTAGCATACTGAAAACTCGTTTTTGAGTTTTCTATTTATAAGGTCTGGAATTAGGTCAATATGCCATATCAAAAGGCTTTGAAACGGCGTATTGGGGGTTTCTTGGAGTAGGGACCACGTTCGATATCTTCCAGAATATTTTATTTCTATAGCTTGAATACGACGTATTAGTCTTCCCTGGATACGGCGTATTGATCTTGTTTCCGTCATGGTCTTTTGTGAAGTGCAAGAACAAATACGCTGTATCTTCCTTGATGGATACGAAGTATTGGTTGTCAGAACATTAATCTTTAAATGTCTTCATTTGAGCTCCAGAATGCGTTCTTTTTTGCTAATCTTCACCAAGTATTCCATAATTACTGCAATTCTCAAATACAAACGATTAAGTAATAATTCTTTGCAATAATTATACAAAATGGGTTATTTACATGGGATAAATGATGCTATAAAAGTGACGTTATTTGATGTCATCAGATGTGCATAAATTTTATAACAATATTTTCCAAAACACTTGACTAACTTACTTAGTTCCTATTCTTAAGTGGTTTATTAAGATTATGCAAGATGTTGATATAACAAATACAAAGGAAGAGATATACGCCTATTTGAGGTGCACGAGACCTAGCATAAGCCCAAACATGAAGACGGCAAACAAACACATAAATATCATGGTATCCTAAACACTAATGTTATATGCAAAACAACAAGCTCACATATATGATGCAAAAATTATATAATACTAACTAAGGTGCAACAAGTAGTCATATAACATATCACACATTATAATCATATCATGACTAATAAAAGTTAACGAAACATTTACGAAAATGATTTTTTGACAAAGATAGAAGTTATCCCAAACACTCTTTTTAAAACCATATATATATATATATGTATACATATATATATATATATATATATATATATATACGTATATGTATATATACGTATATGTATATATACGTATATGTATATATACGTATATGTATATATACGTATATATTATATAGACGTATATAATATATAATATATATACGTATACATTTATATGCAAAACAGACAATCTCACATAATGATGCAAAGATTATATAATACTAACTAAGGTCAACAAGTATGTTCCATTCTAACATATCACACATTATAATCATATTCGAGACTAATTAAATTTAGACGAAAACATTACGAAAATGAATTTTTGACAAAGAAAGAAGTTTCGCAAACACTCCTTATTAAAACATATTATATATATTAATATATATGATATAACTATGTAGATATATATATGATGTATATCTATATTCCATATATATATATATATATATATATATATATTAATATATATTATAAAATAGTATAATATATATCTATATATATATACGGTATATATATATAAATACTATAAATATATATATACATACGTATACAAAAATATACTATACATATAAATATATATATATATATACGTATCCATATATAAATACGTATACATATAGTATAAACGTTTACTTATATATAATACTATACATATATAAATATAAAGACTTATATAATATAACGTAAATGTAATATACTGATATATATATATAATTGGTGTATAATATATACGTATATAATATAAATATAAGTACGTATAGTAATACTATATATATATATAAAATACGTAAATACTATATATATATACTTATAACCTAAAAATTACATATATATACGAAATATTATATATAGATAAGGTATTAATATATTATACGGTAATATATATATATAATACGAAATTGTATATATATATACGTGTATATATATAGAACGAGAAAATATATGATACGTGTATATATAATGGTATATACGTGAATATAATAATAATTATACATATATATAAATAACGATGTATAATATTATTATATATACCGTATAATAAATATATATAATAAATACGTATATATGAATAAATATATGTATATATCTATATATAATAGTATAATATAAATATATATATAAAATATAGTAATATATATACGTATAATATATATACACGTATATATATATGAAATAGTAAACCACGATTATATATATATACATATAAATACTGGTATATATATAAATATATAAGATATATATATATTTATTTTATATATACATCTTATATTAATAAACACGTATATATACTATAGTATAATATATATATATATATATATATATATATAATATATATATATGATATATAATAAATATCTATATATAATAACACTTATATATATACACGTATATTTATACGTATAAAAAAGAGATTTATAATACATAAAAATATATATAAATTATATAACGTATAGTATATACGGTATATATATATAACGTTATATAAATATACGTGTAATATATATTATAACGCTCTATATATATATATATACGTGAATAAATATAATATATACTATAATATATATACTATTATATATATACGTAGAAATAATAAATCGTATATTATTATATATAATACGTATAAATATATATATATATATATAGATATTATATATATATAATGTATAATAAGTATAATAAATATACGTATAATAGATATATCTGTCAATTATATACACTATATTATATATATAAATATATATATAATATTATAAATATATATTATAGTATATAAATAATATAATATATATATATAATTATATATACGTTTATATATAATATATATACGTATATAATATATAATAACATATATATATAAATTAACACGTAATATGATAAATACACGTATAATAAACATATATATATAATAACGTGTAGATATATATATATACGTATAAATATATAAGACAAAACTAATATATACATATATATATATACTTGTATATAAGGATATATATATATACGTATATATATAAATATTATACGTATATAATAAAAGTAATATATTATATATATATATATATATTTATAATATATAATAACGCGAAAATAAATGTAAATAAAATACGTATATATAGTATAATATATTACTATATATATATACACATTTATATAATAATATAATACGTATATTTGTCTTAAGAAACTAATAGACAAACTACGATGAAGACATGATAAGGGTAGACACAGAAATTTCACAAATAAACAAGTCAAATACAACTGAAATAGCATACAATCAAGGATATAAACAATGCAAATCAAGGCAATTAGTTATTTTATTATCAAAGCATACGAAAATAGCTTTTATAATACGTATATATAACTATACTGTATATTATATATACTATATTAAAATATATGATAAATATATACGATCATATAAAAAGAATACTAGTAAATATAAAATATAAACGTATATATATATATATACGTATATATATAATAAAATAGTTATACGAATATGAAATACGTATACATATAAATATTACGTAATATAATATACGGTATATATATCTATAATAGATATATATATATATATAATGATAAATAATAATATACTTGTATATATATATAAACGTGTATATATATATACGTTATATATATATACGTTATATATATAGTATACGTGTATATATTTATATACTAAATATATTGAATAATATGAAATATTATATAATATATATACGAAAAATTAATATTATATAAAAAAACTCATGATATGTATATAGTATATGTATATATATATATTTATATATATTATTATACTAAATATATATATATAGAGTATATAACGACTATATATTATATACATCGATATAAATAATAATATATACACGTATATATATATACAGTATATATATACGTTATATATAGTATAATATATAAACAACGATATAATAAACACGTATAGTATATATATAAATATTCTAAATATAAATATTAATAAATATATTTATATATATATTTAATATACTATATTAATATAAAAATACACGTATATATATATTAATATAATATATAACTGTTATAATAATTATTTATACTATATATAGAATATACGTAGATATATATATAACACTATATCTATATATATAATATATAAACTAATATAATAGTACATTAATATAATACGTGTAAATGAAATATAAATAAAAACACGTATTTATATATATATATATATATATAAATATAAATATATACACGTATATCAAATAAACACTATTATATAATATAATATAATAATATATATATATATATATATATATATAAAATACACGTATATGTTATATACACTATATAATAAATATATATATAAATTATATAGTATATATATAAATATATGATATATATCACTATATTATATGACACGTAAATATAAAACGGATATATATAGATAGATAAATATACTACATATATATATAGATAAAATATATACGTAGATAATATACTGTAATATATATATTATAACGTATAGTAATATATATATACGTATATATATATATACGTATTATATATATACGTAAATATAAATAATACGTATATATAGAATACGATATATATAAATATATGTGTATATATATAAATAATATAAAATATATAATATATATATATAACATGAAAATATAATAAATATACGTATAAAAAATATAATATACGGTAAATTTAAATACACAATAATATTTATATCTATAATATAAATATAATAATAATATAGATAAATATATACAATATAACAAATATCATAATATTACATATAACGTGTATATATATATATATAGCGTAATAAGATATATAAAACATATAATATATATATACACTATATATATATACACTTAAATAGATAACATATATAAAATAAACGAGTATATATATACGTATATATATATATATATACGTATATATATATATATATATATATATACGTATATATGTCTTAAGAAACTAAATAGACAAACTAGCGGATGAAAGACATGATAAGGTAAACACATATATTTCACAAATAAACAAGTTCAAATACAACTTGAAATAGGCATACAATCAAGATATATAAGCAATGCAAATCAAGGCAATTAGTTATTTAGCATAGCATACGAAAATACTTTTCTTCGCCTTGCGTTGAATATGACGATGTATACCAAGCTTGATTAGTGAACAAAATACTTTAGATTTAAAGAATTATGTATCAATGTTCAAAGGATACTAACTAAAATTTCCCGACTTAAAAGTTTGAGTTTCTAAGTTAATACAAAACTTAATTTTTTTGATAGTTTGTAGTATTTTGAAATTCGATATACTTAAGCTTATAATCAGTACCTCTAGCCCATTTTATTAGAAAGTAGACTCAATTCTCTTCAAAACGGTAGGTGGCACGACTCGTACGGATTTACGGTTAAGTTTTTACGACCTTTTGAAGTTGATTAGAAATTTGAAAAACTTTCTATAGAACCGGGTCCGCCGGTTCCTTTGCCGAATAGAACCGGCTTTGTTAACGCACAGAACCGCCGGTCTGATCGATTTTTCTAAAAACATATATTTCGACCCGATGATAAAGTTTAACACTTGGTAGGCTTTGAGGTAGAGTTATATAAAAAAATTTGATCATTATTCAAGCTTGTATAACAAAGATATTCAAGAATCAAGGCTTCTAAGAATGAAACATCGACATACTTTTCATATTAGTCCCGCTTTTCGGATAATTTGATACATGGATCGTACTCGGTTTTGAAACCATTCGTTTTGAAAACAAGAGCCACATGGCTCTGATACCAATTGTTAAAAACGTAAAGGGAGGGGGGTGAATATGTTTTCTATTAAAATATTAAAACTTTCGTATCAAATTCCCAAACAACCGTGGCTTAATTAGAAAAGTACTAATAATAATCCATGATTATATCGAGTAAACAAGTTGTCACAACACAAGCATAAACATCAAGCAATAACACAAACATAATTTTAAAGTAAAGAGATAACAATATGTAAACAAGAAAGCAAACCGAACATGATGATTTATAGTGGTTTGGTCATGGAGCTCCTCTCCGCCCTACTCTACTCCCTGAGTACCCAACTTGAGAGTTACTTCACTAGATCAACAAGCTCCCTTATTGGCAAAGAAAACCTTACACAACGTCGCTTACACTTTATCCGGTACAAAGCTAAATACCGATTTCTAGATCAAGGTAGAACCAACCTAACATCCCTTTCAACACAACAGTAAAACCCATATTCTAACCCGCTAGAAATAACCCATATAACCTCTACATATTACATGGTGTTTGATTGATAAATGCAAATGAATGAGTGACGATCTTAATGAACTTTCATTCATGTGAAGTCTTCAAATGGATGAATGACATGAGATCTCTAGTCTTTGTATATCTTTTTATGTATATGCTTGATCATGGATGGAAATGGCAAGAACTCTTTCTTCGGTAGACGTGGATGGCAAGATCTCGAAGCTTGATTTAGTGGATCATTTCGGGTGTATGCTTACAAAAAAATGAGAGTTAGAAGCATTATGATCATGGGGATTTATGGATGCATTTTCTTTAGATCTAAATGGGTTAAAAATGGTGGAAAAGGTATGTTAAAAGTATAGAAAAATGGATTGGAAAGGCTCTACTATTTATAGCCAAAAGCTGATGGAACCGGCGCTATTGTTCAAAGGAACCGGCTTTGTAAATCAAAGGGAACCGGCGACGCTCCTATGGAACCGGGTACTGTTCATCAGACCAAAAAATTATTTTGAAATCTTTGAGAGATCTTTCAAGATATGAATGATGTAAATTACTTTTTATTTACTTAAAAAAGAAAGTAAATTTGTAAAAATAAAAAGTCTAGTTGAATGCTTGTCAAAATAAAGTTTACTTGTGAATCAAACTTGTTCCAGGAAATGAATTGACGGCTTAGTCAGAAAGATAGTAACTGTCTGACTCACTCTTACCGTGTTGTCTGCTTTGAGACGTTCCGGTAATGAGAACTAGCAAGCATGGTAAATCTAATACATCTGTGTTAGAAGATCTATGCTTTGGAGCTGGAAAACCGGTTAAAGAGATTCTTGAATCTACCTGCATCACCAGGTACAATATTTATACTGGTAATAACGGTCTACGGCAATACCGATCATTAAGGTTAATTCTAACCAAATCCGAACGAATCACAAGCCATTTCGTCCAACCACGATTTATTGCTAAATGTTTTATTTTCAGGATTCAATAAAAGATGGAGATGGTGAAGCTTTATTTCAGTGAAGTCGGATTATAACACATGCTCATGTCAAACTACAAATACATACTATAAGCATCGAGATTTAAGAATCATGAAGCTCAAGAATTTAAGATAAGACACTTGACAAACTGTGATATTACAAAAGATATCAAGTCTATCAAGGGAGATTGTTAGCAAGCTTTCAAGATGATGCAAAGTATGAGCATGTTGGTCAAGACACAAGATCGCAAGGTGGCAAAGACGATCAAGACAGAAGGATAAAGATTTAAAGATCTCGGACGAAAAAGACAAAGTCAAAAGACAATGACAAAGGCTAAAGATCAAAGATCACAAAGCATGAAGGAACAAGCCTACAACGTAGACAGAGACAAAGATCACAAGAGCTTAACGACAAAAGCAATCTCATTGATCTTACGAAGGAGTGTCATAATGAACTCACTTCGGGGGAGATTGTTAGCCTCAAATAATAAGTCAAACATGGAAGTTCGTTCATTTAGAATATTAAGTCTCGGTCATTTTAATATGTAACGTTGTAATAGGCTAGAATGGGTAAACGGGCTCTTATATGTAAAATAACCAGTCACGGGTACCGGGTGAAATCCCAAGTAATCCTGAACCCGACCCATAGAAATACTAAAGGTATGCAAGCCTTTTAGTTTAGGTATAAATACACCTCACCAAGGAAGGTAAGGTGGTTGGTTCATTTGTAAACATTTCATTTTGCAAGTAATCCTCCCAAATTTCTAGTTTTTCTCTCTCTACAATTCTTCTCATCATCCAATCTTACATTTCTTGTTCATCATAATGAAGTGAAGTGATTCTTGGGTTACCGACATTACTATATTGGTCTTAAATTATTTACTTATATAAGTTTATTTTATTGTTTTAGTAGTCATGTCATCTTTGACAGTTACCTACACGTCGGTTTATTCTAATTCCAAGCCATGGAGGTTCCAGCGGGTTTCGGATGATGAGCTAGAGGCACCTGAGGAGGCACCGTAGTCTCCAGGACAGGCACCACCATATCCAGACTACGTGCCTGGTCCTGAGCACCCACCTTCACCAGACTATGTGCTTGGCCCTGAGGAGCCAAAGCAGGCACCACTTTTAATAGAATATGTACCTGAGCCAGAGTACCCGAAGTACTTGGTAACATCTAATGCTGAGGCACCTATTAAGGATCAGCCTTTACTAGATGATGCTTCACCTACAGCCTTATCACCGGGCTATGTTGCTGACTACGATCCAGAGGAGGATCCAAAGAAGGATCCCGAGGAGGACCTCGCTGAGTATCTTGCTGACGAAGGAGATGATGATGAGGATGATGATGATGATAATGATGATGATAAGGAGGAGGAGGAGGAGGAACATCTAGCTCTGACCAACTCCACTGCATTACAGACTGTTGACCCTGTTTCCTTAACTGAGGATACAAAGGCATTCAAGACAGACGAGTCTACACCCACACCACCTAGATCACCTAGACTTCGCAGGGCTGGGATATATGTCCGACCCCTAACGCCGATGGCAGCATCTGCTAAGGTACTCATCGCTGAGTATGTTGTTGTACCTACATGTTCATCACCACCAACACCTCCACTTACTCCACTATAATCTCTACTTCTACAGATTTCCTCACCACCATTACGTCTACCATCTCCACCTACCCATACTAGCCCTACCTATGCTAAGGCACCATTGGGCTACAAAGCAGCCAGGATTTAGTTGAGAGCTGTATCACCACCCACCCACCATACATCAGAGATACCACCACCACCCCTGTTGTTACGTTCTACTACTCATAGAGATGATCTTCTTGAGGCGGACATGCCGCTTCAAAAGAGAGCTCATTTCACTGCTCCTACTGGTAGGTATGAGGTTGTGTTGGGATTTAAACCTATCATACTTAGTACTGCCAAGAGAAGAGTTTATACTACCAAGCTTAGTTAGTATTACCAGAGTTAAAGATAGTACTGCTAGAAGAAAGTTAGTACTACCTGTACTAACTTAATATTGCTAAAGATTAAAGAAAACGATCTAAGTCATTAGTACTGTTAGGTTAATAGTTAGTGCTGCCAATATACATTGTTAGTACTGTTAGTTTATTAGTACTGTTAGTTATAATAGTTAGTACTATTAGTTATATAGTTAGTACTACTAAAATGATATGCATGAGATATATTAGGAATAGATATGCATTGATCACTTGACATGTTTTGTAAGCTCATTAGGGTTTCCTGGTATATAAAAGAAACCTTAAGGCATATTTAGTTATATAGATCTAGAAATTATTTTCTCATAGTTAGTATTCATAGTTTCAAGGTTATTCTGTAACTTTGATTGTGTTCAATATATTGAAAGTTTTGCAAGATCTTGTTTTACTATTTTATTGTTCTTCTTAGTATTACAAGCTAGTTTCTGCATAGTTTGGAGTATTCACAATCTTAGTTTCTATTATAGTTGTCTTGGATCTATCCAATATAACTAAGCTTTAACAAGCCAAGTAAAATCTGTTCAAAAGGGATCACCAAGTGGTATTAGAGCTTGTTGAGAAACTTAGAATAAGAAAAACTCTAACTCTACTCAAGATCTGTTAGTCAAAGAAAAGATGGAGTCACAATTAAAAACTTCCCAAATAGTGTCTGCACTAAAACTTCTAGTACTCAAAATTAGGGAGTATGATCTATGGAGCATGATGATGGAACAATATCTTATTTTCACTGATCATGCCCTTTGGGAGGTAATAGTAAATGGTGATTCAATTTCACCAATTACATCAGCTAGTGCTGGTGCTGAAGGTCATATTCCTCCTAAAACTACTAAACAAAAGCTAGCAAGGAAAAATGAACTAAAAGCAAAAAAGCACTCTTATGCTAGCCATTCTTGATGAGCACCTATTGAAGTTTCATGCCTGCAAGGATGCAAAGTCCCTATGGGAAGCTATCGAGAATAGGTTTGGAGGCAACAAGGAATCAAAGAAGATGTAGAAGACCATTCTCAAGCAGAATTATGAAAACTTTACTACGTTAAGTCAAGAAGGACTAGATAAAACCTATGATAGGTTTCAAAAGCTCATCAGCCAACTTGAAATCCATGGTGAAGTTATCTCTTAGGAGGATGCAAATCTGAAGTTGTTAAGAAATTTACCATCAGTTTAGAACAATATTGCTTTAATCATGAGAAACAAATCTGATCTAGACACATTAAGCATGGATGATTTGTATAATAATCTGAAGGTGTATGAATCTGAGATCAAAGGCAAATCAAGTTCAAGCTAAAATTCTTAGAATGTGGCCTTTGTTTCCTCTGATAACTCCAGCAGCACTAATGAAACAGTTAATACTGCTTATAATGTTTCTGCTGCTAGTTTTAAGGATCAAGATTCTACTGCATCATATGCTCATGATGTTATGGTTTCTTTCTTTGCTAACCAATCCAATGCCCCACAGTTGGACAGTGAAGATTTGGAACATATTGATGCTGATGATCTTGAAGAAATGGATCTCAAATGGTAAATAGCAATGCTTACCATAAGAGTTAAGAGGTTCATAAAGAAAACAAGAAGGAAGCTGGATTTAAATGGCAAAAAGACTGTTGGCTTTGATAGGACAAAGGTTGAATGCTACAACTCCCATAGGAGAGGTCATTTTGCCAGAAAATGCAGGGCACCAAGGAATCAGGGGAATAGAAATAGAGATGATCCAATAAGGAATGCACCAGTAGATACATCTACTACAAATGCCTTGGTTGTTCAAGATGGGATAGGTGGTTATGATTGGAGCTTTCAGGCTGAAGAAGGCATCACAAACTTTGCTCTAATAGCCTATACATCTCAAGGTTCATCAAGTTCAGACTCTAAGGTACATACTTGTTCTAAAGATTGCTTAAAATCATATGAAACTCTTCAAAAACAGTATGATCAACAGCGTGAAGCTCTTAATAAATCTAATCTAGAAATTATAGGTTATCAAATGGGATTAGAATCATTAGAAGCCTAGGAATAGTTGTTCATCGAAAAGAAGAAGCTGTTTATGAAGAAGATATGCATTTTTTAAAGTATGATGTTCCCAGTGAATACGATATTTCTATCAAAGACCTTAAAAATCAGTTAGAATAAGCTTCAAAAGAGAAAGATGATTTGAAACTTAAACTAGAAAAATTTTGAAGAATCATCAAAGAGTCTAACTAAACTGATTAATAGTCAAATAAGTGCAAAAGACAACTGGGACTTGGTTTATGAGATAGTCCAAAATGAATGAGAGGGGAAGATGGTTCATAGTGTGTTTAACAGTAGAGAAAGTGATGTGGATGATAGTCTAGTAAATGATAGATTCAAAACAGGTGAAGGGTTTCATGCAGTTCCCCCTCCTTACACTGGAACTACATGCCCTCAAGACCTGACTTATCCTTTGCTGGGTTAGATGATTCTGTCTATAAGACTAAAGTGAGTGAAACTGAAACTAGTATATCTAAGACTAGTAAGGATATTGTAGAAAATCAAAACTATTAGGCCAAAATGCTCCTATCGGACACTGATAGTGATAATGATAGTGTGTTTAGACCTAAATCTGATCAGACAAAACCAAAGTTTAGTAAAAATCAATTTTGTCAAATCTGGTGAGAATGTGAAATTTGTTAATAAGGAAAACACACATAGGCAAGTAGAGTATCCTAGGAAAAGTCAAAGTCCTAAGGATAATAGAAGAAACTGGAATGGGATGATGACTCAAAAACTAGGAAATGGTTTTGAGTCTATAAAGAAAGCTTGTTTTTAATGTGAGAGACTTAACCATTTAATTAAAGACTGTGATTTTCATAAAAATAAAATGGTAGAAAAACTAGTGTTGAATAATAAGGGAAGGGTTACTGGTAAAAGGGAAATTAGACCAGCATGAAACAATGATCAGAGGGTGAACCACCAAAATAAATTGACTCACCCACATCCTAAAAGGAATTTTGTTCCAATAGCAGTTGCAACAAAGTCAGGACAAGTACCAGTTAATGCTGCTAAGCAAAGCTCTCCAAGAGCAGCAACATCAATTAGTACTGCCAGGCCTGTTAATATTGCTGCCCCTAAAAAAGTAAATGATGCATTACCCACAACATATTCTTATTTTAAAGCACATTCACCAATAAGAAGGGCTTTTAACCAAAAATCAGCAGCTAAAACCAATAACTTTAATGAAAAAGTTAATACTGCTAGGGTTAACAAAGTAAATACTTGCTAGCCAAAAGCATTAGTTAGGTGCTAAGCGTGGAAATAGGAAAAATGCTGTAAGTCCT
Organism: Tanacetum coccineum; assembly: GCA_026074375.1. Classification (NCBI taxonomy): domain Eukaryota; kingdom Viridiplantae; phylum Streptophyta; class Magnoliopsida; order Asterales; family Asteraceae; genus Tanacetum; species Tanacetum coccineum. The sequence continues at coordinate 12,190 of BQNB010038254.1, read as the reverse complement.
CAGCATGCTGGAATAAGAGACCAACAGAAAAGTTATTTAACCATAACTCCAAGACAGTGGATCATACATGCTTAAATATTTGGCTATGTTGATCTACAAATCAGACTCAAGTCAGTAATGGCTTGGGTCCCCAAAAGAAACTAATTCTCTTATTTTGAGTGCAGGGTAATCCACAATATACTTTACAGGATCAATGGGATTTTTGACAATGATGCTCAAGGCATAAGACTAAAACTAATCCTTGCCTTACAGATTATCAAGAAATTGAATGTGATTTATTGCATTAGGAGGAAGTCCAAAGGCGGTACAAATTACTAAAAAGGTAAAAATAGGACTCGGAAATTAAACTTTTGTAGATGATCCTTTGAAAAAAGACTTAAGTTTAACCTTTTCTCTGTCTCCGCAAATAGTGTGACAAGAAAAACAGTGTTCTTTTCACTAAGACTGAATGTCTTGTTCTATCTCCTAACTTTAAGCTACTGATGAAAGTCAAGTCTTCGCTTAAAGTTTCCCAAAACGACATGACCAACATGTACCAGTTTGATCTAAAGAATGTTGTTCCTTCAGGAGGTTTGACTTGTTTATTTGCAAAGGCTACAATAGATGACTAAATTTATGGCAAAAAAAGGAGGCTTAGTCCATATAAACTTTAAAACTATGAACCAAACTTGTGAGGGGAAACCTTGTAAGAGGTTTGCCTTCAAAGCTTTACTGAGAAAGAAAATGACCCATACTTGTGTTTCTTGTCAAAAAGGAAAGGCCAAACATACAGCCTATGAAGACCAAGCCTTGTGGAGCTCTACAGCCAATCCTACAAAGGTGTCATATGACCTTATATGGACAACACAGTAAGGAGTATCAATCACAAATATATTTCTTGTATGTCACTGATACTATAGTAGGTTTAGTTGGGTTTTCTTTTTGGCAACTAAGGATGAGACCAGTGGGATCCTTAAAACTTTTATAACTGGCATAGAAAACCAAATAAATCATAAGGTTAAAATCATCAGATGTGACAATGGAACTGAGTTTAAAAATAATGACATGAATCAGTTCTGTGGGATGAAAAGGATTAAGAGGGAGTTTAGTGTTGCCAGAACTCCACAACAAAATGAAGTTGCTGAAAGAAAGAATAGGACACTAATAGAGGCAGCTAGGACTATGCTAGCAGATTCATTATTACCTACTACATTTTGGGCTGAAGCAGTTAGTACTGCTTGTTATGTTCAGAATAGGGTTTTAGTGACCAAGCCTCACAACAAGACACCTTATGAACTATTACATGGTAGACCACCTAGTATAAGTTTTATGAGACCTTTTGGGTGTCTTGTGACTATTCTTAATACCTTAGATCCCCTAGGCAAATTTGATGGGAAGGCTGATGAGGGGTTCTTGGTTGGATACTCTATAAATAGCAAGGCTTTTAGGGTATTTAACACTAGAACTAGGAAAGTAGAGGAGAACCTGCACATAACCTTTCTTGAAAACAAACCCAATGTTGCAGGGAGTGGACCAGATTGGCTCTTTGATATTGATTTACTAACAAACTCTATGAATTATGAGCCAGTTACTGCAGGGAATCAAACTAATAAGAATGTAGGTATCAAGGATAATGTTGATGCAGTACCTACTCAACAATATATTCTGCTACCATTACTTTATGATAGTCCACAGAGCTTAGAGGATGCAGTTGCTGATGATGCTGGTAAAAAGACTAATGAAAAACCAGCAAATGAGGGTGAAAGAAATGGTCAAGAGAAGGAAGGAGGAGCTTCAAATAAATAAGGTGACCAGAATGTGCCAGATTTTAGAGCTGAATTGGATAATTTGCTTGTTCAATAGAAGGAAGGTTATGCTACCAGTACTAACAGAGTTTCTACCGTTAGTCCATCTGTTAGTGCTGTTGGGAAAAGTTTTGATAATATTGATGATCTTCCAACTGATCCTCTTATGACTGATTTGGAGGATACTGCTGATCTTCTAAATATTGGTATTTTTAGTGGTGCATATGATGATGAAGATGTGGGTGCAGAGGCTGACCTCAACAACTTGGAAACAACCATGAATGTCAGTTCTATTCCCACAACCAGAATACACAAGGATCGTCTTAAAGACCAGATCATTAGAAACATAACTTCAGCTACTTAAACAAGGAGGATGACCAAGATTTATAAAGAACATGCTATGGTCAGTTACATTAACAAGTAGAGAATAACCAACCATAAAGATTATCAAAACTGTTTATTTGCCTGTTTTCTCTTACAAATAGAACCCAAGAAGGTGACACAAGCCTTAACAGATCTAAGCTGATAGAGGCAATGCAAGATGAGTTGCTAGAATTTATATTGCAGATGGTTTGGAGATTGGTTGATTTACCCAAAGGCAAGCATGCCATTAGAACAAAATGGGTCTATAGAAATAAGAAATATGAGAGAGGGATAGTAGTTAGAAATAAGGCAAGACTGGTTGCACAAGGTTATACCTAAGAAGAAGGAATTAATTATGATGCGGTTTTTGCACCTATTTCTAAGATAGAAGTAATCAGGTTATTTTTAGCCTATGCATCATTTATGAGGTTTATTGTGTACCAGATGGATGTGAAGGGTGCCTTTTTATATTGTACTATTGAAGAGGAGGTGTATGTGTGCCAACCTTCTGGTTTTGAAGATCCACAGTTCCCTGATAAAGTTTATAAGGTAGAAAAAGCTTTATATGGTCTACATCAAGCTCCTAGAGCCAGGTATGAGACCTTGCCTACCTACTTATTGGAAAATGGATTTAGAAGAGGCACTATAGATAAGACTCTATTCATCAAGTAGGACAAAGGTGATATCTTGTTAGTGAAAGTGTATGTTGATGACATCATCTTTGGGTCTACAAAGAAGTCTTTATGTGTTGAGTTTGAGCAGATGATGCACAAGAGATTCCAGATGAGTTCTATGGGGGAGCTCACTTTCTTCTTAGGGTTGCAGGTAAAGCAGAAAGATGATGGAATTTTTATCAGCCAAGACAAGTATGTGGCTGATATATTAAAAAAGTTTGATTTTTCCACTGTGAAGACAACAAGCACTCCAATAGAGACTAACAACGCATTGCTCAAGAATGAAAAATCTGAGGATGTGGATGTTCATTTATACAGATCAATGATTAGATCATTGATGTACTTGACAGCTTCTAGGCCTGACATAATGTTTGTGTTTGTGCCAGGTTCCAAGTTACTCCTAAAATCTCACATCTTTATGCAGTGAAGAGGATCTTTAGATACTTGAAAGGTCAGCCTAAATTGGGCCTTTGGTATTCTAAAGATTCACCATTTGACTTAGAAGCATTTTTCGACAATGATTATGCTAGAGCTAGCCTTGACAGGAAATCCACAACAGGAGGTTGTCAATTTCTTGGCAAAAGGTTGATTTCATGGCAATATAAAAAGCAAACAGTGGTTGCCAATTCAACAATTGAATCAAAGTATGTTGCTGCTGCTAATTGCTGTGGACAGGTGTTATGGATTCAAAATAAAATGCTTGATTATTGTTTCAACTTTATGAACACCAAGATTTACACTGATAATGAAAGTACAATCTGTATTGTGAAAAATCCAGTATTTCACTCTAAAACCAAGCACATAGAGATAAGGCACCATTTCATCAGAGATTCTTATGAGAAGAAGTTGATTCAAGTGATCAAGATTCACACAGACCACAATGTTGCAGATCATCTCATAAAGGAATTTGATGTTAGCAGGTTTAACTTTCTGATTGCTAGCATTGGATTACTTAATCTCTAAAGTATTGTTTGAGGGGATGTTAATTAAGATTAGATGAAAGAAAATGTAACATTCAGCAGAAGTGGATGAAGGGTCAGGACAACCCATTGATCTCTAACACACATTCACATCTGCTCAACTCTCTAATGAAGAACCAATCACTATTTTATAATCATATCAACTCCAAAAGACCCACAAACCTAGCAAAGCCAAAAGGATTACTAAGATATCTCAGTCTAGTGGACCTATTCACCTTGTTGCAGATGAGACTGTCTATAAGGAGTGAGAAGACATAATGGAAAGGGCTGCCACTACTGCTTCCAGCTTAGAAGTAGAGCAGGACAGTAGTAACATAAAATAAGACCCAATCTATTGCAACACTTAATGAGTCTTTTCCCTTAGGGAACTGATTCAGTAGGGTCCTATGTGCCAAAATACTCATATTAGGGGGTGCAGAAGCTCAAATTAGGTTTGAGGCTGCATCTAAACAGTCCAATGATCCACCTCTCTCAAAAGTTAACACACTTGGAAGTGGGGAGGACATCATGAAACTAAAAGAATTAATGGAACTTTGTACAAAATTGTCTGAAAGGATTCTTGATATAAAAACAGATAGAGTGAATTGGTGAGAATAAGAAATGAGAGATATAGTGAGCTGAAAATAGAAAGAGAGTTGTGTGATATAAAAACAGATAGAGTGAATTGGTGAGTAAAAGAAATAAGGGATATAGTGAGATTAAAAACAGAAAAGAGCTTGTGAAAATCAAAATTGATGATGGAAATGCTTTTTGGAAAGAAATTGGGGTTAATACTGGTGTCTTAAAGTTAATGTTGCTCAGCTTAAACTTAATGCTGCTAAGCTTAAGTTAATGTTGTTAGGCTTAATTTACTTCTGCTCGTATTTGTTTATGCTGCTAGGCATTCACTTACTGCTGTTAGGCATAAGTTAATGTTGCCAGGCATAACTTCCTACTGCTGGGTTAGTTAATACTGTTAGGCTTAACTTAATGCTGCAAGTTTAAGTTAATGCTGTTGAGGGTGATTTCATAAATACTTTTATTAAGGGTTTCAATCACGCATTCGATAAATTTTACACCTGGATATACTCTCTAATTTCATTTGTAATCATCAAAACCCACCACAATGTCAACCCTAAAGTTTGCTGAAACTCACAATTTGGTTGCGTTTTTTGAGAAACCCAAAGAAAGTAATGGGTTTGAAGAGATTATTGATTTTCTGAATGCAAGTTCTGTCCAATATGTGTTAACGGTCAATCCAACCATTTATACTACCTGTATTGAATAGTTCTAGACATCTACTAAGGTCAAGACAGTCAACGAGGAACGACAGATACAAGCCCTAGTAGATAAGAAGAAGGTAATCATCTTTGAGACAAGTATAAGGAGTGATCTTAAGTTGGATGATACTGAAGGAACATATTGTCTACCCACTACTACTATTTTTGCAGAATTAGAAAGAATAGGGTATGAAAATCTTACTCAAAAGCTTACATTCTATAAAGCTTATTTTTCATCCCAATGGAAATTTCTCATCCATACCAAAACTGCAAAATGCCTAGTGCAAGACTACATCCTGGAATGAATTTAGTTGCACTATGGCATCTGCTATCATATGTCTTGCCACAAACCAACAATTTAACCTTTCTAAGTATATTTTTGACAATATGGTGAAGAACTTGAATGGTGGGGTAAAATTTCTCATGCACCCAAGAGTTGTCAAGTCCTATCCTGGACAAAACAAGAGAGGGAATGTCTAAGCACAAAGGGGTTTATGTTACACCTTCCCACATCAAGAAGGTGTTTGCTAACATGAAGAGACCATGCAAGGGTTTTTCTGGAAGGGTTACACCACTATTCTCTACAATGATGGTTCAAGTTACAGAAGACATAGGTGTAGATTCAGCTACTCCTACTGATTCCCATTCCACACCTATTATCACTCAACCATCATCCTTAAAACCTCAAAAGAAAAAATCAAGAAGGAAACAAAGGAAGGACAGTGCTCCTACAGAGCCTACTACTGAAGGTTAAGAAAGGTTGGTTCCTTTAGCAGGGTAGAATCCTTTAATGATGCCAGTTTGGGTGCTTAGGAGATGCAGCCAAAACAAGGGAGCAAAATTGAAGATCTTGATGTTGATGCAGAAGTGACTTTGGTTACTGAGACTCAAGAAAGAAATGATGAAGAGATGTTGTTTGATGTACATGATGATTTACAAGGTGAAGAAGTTGTTGCTGAAGAAGTAATTACTAAAAAGGAAGTTAGTACTACTAATCCAGTTACTACTGCTGGTGAAGGGGTTACTACTGCTAATGTTGAAGTTACTACTGCCAGTTCTCTAACAACAGCTATTGATGAATCAACTTTGGCTCAGACTCTAATAGAGATCAAAGCAGCTAAACCCAAGGCTATTATAACTACTGCCACAACAATTACTTTTGCTAGTACAAGACCAAAGGCAAAAGGAATTGTATTTCATGATCAGGAAGAACAAACACCTGTATCTACAAAAACAGTTTCTTCTTCACAAGCATCACAACATCCACAGGCTAAAGACAAAGGCAAGGCAATAATGATTGAGCCTGAAAAACCTTTGAAGAAGAAAGATCAAGGTGCTCTTGATGAAGAAATAGCTAGAAATCTTGAACTTAGTTTCAAGCTGAACTTAATTAAAGTAGAGAGGCCTTGCAAAGAAAAAGGAAGAAGAAGCAACATAGCTTTGATTAAATCATGGGATAACACCCAACTATGATGGAGGCAGACTTTGAATTTAGCTCAGGCTACAATAGAAGAACGGGGATAAATAACCACTGAAAGAAGATCAAGTTTGTTTAAGAGCTCATGAACAGAAGAAAGAAACACTATACAAAGCTTAGAGCTAAGAATAAGAAAAAGCCACTACCAAAGCTCAAAAGGGAAATCAATGTCCCCCTATTTTGAAGAATATGGGGCCTGGATACAAACATAGTCAGATTTTTTTTGGGGTGGGGGGGTGTGTGTTGTTTGAAAATATGATAGAAAGCCTAAAGTTGTTTTGATAAGGAAATGAAAAGAGTAAATACTTTTGTAGACATAAATTTCAGAAGTGGTAAAAGGCAGTGAGACAAGAACAAGGAAGAGCACTAAAGAGCAGGATGAACTTAAATATGATATGTCAAAGAAAAGATGGTAGAAAGGAGCATGATGATCATAGAGGAGGAAGAAATAAAAAAAGCCTATAAGATAAGTTCCGATGAAGAAATAGCAATTGATGCTATACCTTTAGCCACCAAACCTCCAGTGATAGTTGAATATAAGATTGTTAAAGAAGGAAATATTGGACCTGTTTCAACTTATAAGAGCTAATGGAAGTTCAAAGAGGTATTCATCTATGATTAAGATGCTTCAGGGTATTGACAGAGAAGACTTAGAGACTCTCTGGAAGTTGGTCAAGGCAAAGCATAGGTTAAACAGGCCAGTTGAGGATTATGAAAGAGTGTTATGGGGTGATCTTATAGTAATGTCTGAACCTAACATAAAAAGTAAAGTATGGAGAAGTCTACAAGGGTACAAAGTGACTATTTAGAAGTTGTTTGATTCCCATGGAGTGCACTTTGTAAGGTTTAAAGATCTACATATCTTCATGCTGGTTGAGAATAAATATCCCCTTACACCAATAACTATCACAAACATGCTGAACAAGAAGCGTCAAGCTGACCACTGGAATAAGATGTGTTATCAACTCCTCAAGCTCTTGGTAAAACAACAAAAGAATCCTGGAAGTGTTTGAATGTATCTTCCTAAGTATAATGAAGATTTTTAATGAAGAAACTTGAAGATTCAGAATATGAACATCAAGTTTAGGGGAGATTTGTTGGGTTTAAAAGACTTTAAGATGATTCTTAGAGTTACTACTACTCAGGTATATATTAGTGCTGTCAAGCGTAACTTAGTACTGTTAGAAATACTAATGAAAATTATGCTAAGTAGTTAGTACTGGTAGTATAAAGTTACTACAGCTATTACTATATGTTAGTATAATTTAGTACTGTTAGTATAAAGTTACTGCTGCTAGTAGAAGTTAAGACTGCTCAGAGATGAAGACTGAAAATATACTAAGTACTTACTACTGCTAGTACAAAAGTTAGTACTACTAGTGTATGTTAGTACTGCTAGAGTAAACTTCTAGTTAATGCTGTTTGCGCTCAGTTACAACTGTTGAGTAATTAACCACTGTTGGAAGTGGTTTTAATTGTGGAACCCTACAACACGTATAGTTCTTTGATCAGTTTAATGCTCGAGGTTGTTTTAGACCTCATCTAGTATAATATATAAACAATGATATAATTTGCACAACGGAAATTATAACACCACACAGTTACTTCAAGTTTTTTCTTTATTAATCAACATAGCCCCAATACTATTTTGATCAAAATAGAACGGGTTTACTCTAAAGTAGTTAACAAGGATCCAAGATCCCCTTGTGGGTAAACTCTAGACGTCCTACACTAATAATACAAACAGTACACACACACTTTTGTTATCTAGTCGACTCTCATATGATGAACACACACTTTTGGTATCTATCGACTCTCATATGAGGAACACACAGCTTTCGAATGCATCAAACCAACATCCTGACCTCCTTTTATAGCACAAGGGATCCAAGGCTTACATGGAAACTATATTAAAAGATTTATTGGAGTAATCAATTAAATAAATCATCTTTACTCTTCATCTTATCTCTTTTTGACAAATTCTTTATTTCTTCTACACTCTTGTATATCCCACAATGACGACTTTGGTCCCTTTGGTTTCCATCTTGTTTCATTCGTGTTTTGTCTTATCAACTCAAATATAATTCCTAACATTAATGCTGGATCAAAGATGAGATCAAAGACATATCAGAGAAGAGATAAAGGTATGATTGAAGAACAAGAATACTTATGAAAATAAGTATCAATTATTTGTAAAGAAGATATGTATACACTTATTTCTTTAAGAGATTATGTTTACTTATTGAAAAGATCATAATCACTTGATGCGTTTTGTAAGCCCATTAGGGTTTCCTTGGTTTATAAAAGGAACCCTATGACATAGATCTAGATATTAGTTTTCATATTAGTATTCATAGTTTGCATAGCAATCATAGTTAGTATTCATAGCTACTTTGTAACTCAAAATAGTATTCAATATATTAAAAGTTTAGTAAAGATCTTGTTTTTACTATTTCATTATTCTTCTTATTATTGCAAACTAGATTCCGTATAGTTTGTGATATTCTTAATCTTAGTTTCTACTATAGTTGTCTTGGATCTATCCAATATAACTAAGCTTTAACAAGCTAAGTAAGATCTGTCAAGAAGGGATCAACAATCACTGAAAAAGAACTCATGGATGTAGTCTTTGCTTTTGACAAATTCCGATCCTATCTGGTACTATCAAAGACTATTGTCCACACTGATTACTAAGCTCTTAGGCACCTATTCAAGAAACAAGATGTTAAACCGCGCCTTATTCGTTGGATTATGCTCTTATAAGAATTTGATATAGAAATAAAAGATAGAAAAGGTACATAAAATGTTGCAGCTGACCACTTATCTCGAATTGAAAATGAAGAAACAAGTGATGACAGTGAAGTCGATGACAACTTTCCTAGAGAAACTCTTATGGAAATAATCACTAAAGACAAACCATGGTTTGCAGACTTTGCAAAATATTTAACAAGTGACATCATACCTAAAGGAATGACGTACCAGCAAAAGAACAAATTTTTCTCAGACATCAAACACTACTTCTGGGAGGAACCCTACCTCTTCAAAGTATGTTCTGACAGTATGATCAGACGCTGTATCTCTGGACCAGAAACTCAAACCATTTTAGATCAATGTCACGGACGACCGCCCGTGGACATAGACCAAACACCAAATAGCTAAAAAAGTCTTAGACTTAGGTTTCTACTGGTCGACCATCATCAAAGAAGCGCATAACTCAAGTTCGCCTTTTGTGGAATCATGTCCAAAAGAAAGGAAATATATCAAAACGTGATGAGATGCCCTTAAACAACATTCAAGTATGTGAAATTTTCGACATATAGGGTATCGATTTCATGGGAACCTTTTCGAAATCGTACAAATTCAGAATACAATCTTAGCAAAAAAAATTTTTGACTATGTTTCTAAATGGCCGAAGCACAAGCTCTACCAACAAACGATGTCAGAGTTGTTATTACTTTTATGAAGAAACTATTCTGCCATTTTGGAATGACCAAAGCTCTCATAAGCGATAGAGGAACTCATTTCTGCAACAAGATAATAGAAAAAACCAAGAAAAGATGTGGAGTTAACCACTGATTCTCTACATAATACCACCCTCAAACAAGTGGTGAAGTTAAAAACACGAACAAAACTCTTAAAAGAATTCTTGAAAAGACTGTTAAAGACGATCCTTCCATCTGGTCAAGAAAACTTAATGACGCTCTGTGGGCTTTTCGTACAGCTTACAAAACATCAACCGGAACAACACCGTACAAACTCATATATGGAAAGAACTGCCATTTACCATTTGAAATTGAACATCGTACATACTGGGCCCTAAAAATTGTAACCCAGATCTCATCGTTGCTGGTGAGAAGCGAATGTTTCAATTACACGAGTTAGACGAACTAAGACATCAAGCCTATGAAAACTCTCGTCTATACAAGGCAAGAACCAAAGTCTGGCATGACAAAACTCAAGATGAGAAAAGAATTCAAACATGGAAACAAAGTGTTGCTCTTTAATTCAAAGTATAAATTCAAGCAACTGAAGCTCAGATCTCGCTGGCTAGGACCATGCGTAGTAAAACATTAATATCCATCCGGATATGTTAAACTCTATGGAAAAAATGGAAAAACGTTATTGAAACGCCACCTACTCAAGCTATATCATGAAGAGAGTAAGATAAAATACCAAAGGGAAGCAGTCACTTCCTTCTTTCTGAAAGAATGAACTACAGAAGCAGGAGTCTAGCTAACGACTCTCTTAAAAATTAAGCGCTTCTCGGGAGGCAACCTGTGCTTTACTTAAGTGTGGAGGAGTCTGCTTGTAGTTTTTATATACTATAAAATATATAATAATATTCCAAAAAAGCAATTAAGAACTTTCCTAAAGTCTCCCTTAAGAAAAGCTCACTCTAAAAGATATATATAATATATAATACGTATATTTAACTAGGAAGAATGATCACCCGGGTCGTTTCTCCAACGACTTGTGAAATTGAAACCTTGCTTTAGCTTGGATTATGATTTGAATAAGAGAAAAGATATTTTTGAGTATCTATAACTACTAAATAAAAGCAACAATTAAAATGAACAATTAAAAGTAATTAAACACTTAAACTAATTAACGGGAGCAAATAAAACTCGACAAAGAAGCAAATACACTAAAATTAACTCCTAAAAATAAAAACTAAATTTCTAAACCTAAATTAGGACAAAAAAATTTAAGAAAAAGAAAAACATTTTTTTCTTTTATTTTTGAATTTATTATGAATTAAAAACTATTTTAATCTAATTAAATCCTAAAAAATAGCAAATTAAATACTAAAAATTTGGAAAAATGATTTTTAAACTTAGAAAAGTCTAAAATAACATAAAAACTCAGAAAACTAATTTTAACTATTTTAAATTAAAATCCTATTTTTAAAATTAAAAATAAAAGCTTAAAAATGAAAATTAAAATCTAAAAGTGGTGAAATTGATTTTACTGAATGTAAACCTAAAGCTATTTTTTATAAAACTAAAAACTATTTTTTGTATTTTTCTGAAACTTTTTCCTATTTTTTTCGTATTTTTTAAGATTTTTTCTTTCGAAAAATGATAATAATTAATCTACTTAATGGAAAATTACCAAAATTTCAGGGAAAATCAAGAAAGTTACAAAGAAGCTAGGAAAATTAAAACCAAGGACTCAGCTTAATTAATAAGCACGAATAAGCCCTACTATGCTACGGCTTATAAATGAAAAGGGAAACTAAATCGTATATAAGTATTTAATGGAGGGAAACACTGATGGATGAGCTATTGTAGCATGGTGTTAAGGCGTTGGGTCTATAAGTGTGAGGTCGTGGATTCGAGGGTGGCTTACACCCTTTTTGCCTCTTTTTTTTCTTTTTTGACTTTTATGAAAAACTAAATACTAGGGCTTAAAGAGGACACACAATTAAGCAATTTTAATAAAGGATACCTAAGCCAAAACTAACTAATAAGCTCAAAAACAGCTTATCAAAGCTGCTGTATCAGTAAGCTAGCTTTAAAGCTCACTTTTACTTATAAGCTTATAAAACACTTATTTTAAGCTGAATTTGAGAAAGAAAAGGTGATCTAGCAAGCTTATGATTTGCTTAATCTAAAAATGAAAAGTAAATTGACCTAGAGATAGATTAAGCTAA
>BQNB010038253.1:0-48879 GCA_026074375.1 Tanacetum coccineum | reverse complement strand
TTAGAATTTTAGATGTTAGGATGTTAAAAGTATTTTAGAGTTCAAGTTTGTTTAGTGTTCACTTAAGTTCATTCTAGTGAAATTGTAGGATCTAAAAGTTTAAGTTTGAATCTGAATTTCTTGCCAATTGCACCAGCAGACCATTTGCATCAGCAAAACACTACACAACAGTTTAGACTTTTGCCATTTCACACTTTAAGTTTTTCATTTCCATTAGAAATTGTGGAAATCTTTTTATCTAGGTAGATTTAAGGAGCATAGTGTAGCTTATTTTGAAAATCTCAGCATCTAAGGTTCAGTAATAAGCTTCTTAGCTTATGTAAAAAAAGCTCAAAACAGTTTAAGTAAAAACTTGCACTTTTTCATCTTAATTTTCTTTCTAGTTTTGTTAAGCATAGGTTAATTTTAGTTCAAATCTTCTTAATACACATCTTAAGCTTCATTAAACAACTTTTAGTTTCAGTTTTCATCAAGTAAAGAGCTCACAATAAGCCAAAATCTAAAAAGTTCTCAAATAAGTACTTTCTGTAACAGCAATCTTTTAATAAGTCACAATCGCGGGGTCTATTTGGTACTTTACTTAAAGTTCAGGGTCATTCATTTTAACTGCTGTGTAAATTTTCTAAAATTCACCCGCCTACCTTGTTCTTTCCTTTCTTACCCTTTCTACCCTGTCTTTTCTAAAAAAATAATTAGATTTAATATTTTTCAATCTAGGTTTATTATTTAGGGTTCTTAGTTTTAATTACACAAATTAGGGTTCAATTGAGGTTTTAAAATTAGGGCTTTTTGTTCTACAATTTTTCTGCACATTTTTAGAATATAAAAACCATTTTTCTATATTTTTCTCATTTAATTTGTATTTTCTAGAAATTAAAATAGTAAGTGTCAATTAGTTAATAAAAATTGGGGCTTTTTGTACTATTCATTTTCTGCACATTTATAGTTTATAAAAATCATTTTTCTATAATTTTCTCATTAAAGTTGAATTTTCTAGAAATTAAAATAGAACTTAGATAATTCTTTTTTCTTAGATAAATCATAAAAAATTAAAAAACAGTTAAAAAATTTTGATTCTTTTTGCAATAATTTTCATTTTAAATCTAGTATTTTTGAAAAATATAAGAAAAATTTTAGTGATAATTTTTAGAAAAAGTTTATTTTTGATAAATCATTAAATTTTAGAAAAATCATAAAAAATTCAAAAATACATAAAAAATTCTAATTCTTTTTCCTAAAATTTTCATTTTAAATTTGTGATTTTTAGATATAAAATTTGTTAAAATTCGTGTCTAGTTTTAAATTCAGTTTTAGCTCGCGTTTATTACGTATTTTGCATTTTAAACTTCGCGCTATTTCCATGATTTTTAATTCATGCATGGGGATATTTTGTAGTTTAAAAAAATCAAAAATTCAAAAATCTCTTTACTATGTCTACACTCGAATACGCGAATCATTCCGAAATTCTCAATTCACGATTCGAGTTTAGGGACAACGACCCGAGGATAATACTTCCCGGATAAAAAATATACAAATTGTGTTTTATTTTGTGAGATTTCTACCTTATATTTCCTAGGTAGAGATTTTGGAAAGAAATTCTACGAGATTTTAATACAATTGTATATAAATTTGACTACCACCAAATTTTGGCGCCGTTGCCGGGGAAGTCGTGAACGATTATTGAAGAGTATTCGTCGAAGTAGAGTTTTGAAGATCCTTCCATTGGAAGTTATTTTGCTATATTTTTGAAAAATATAAAAAGTTCATTAATATCGAGTTCCTATCGACTTGAGTAAAAAATATAAAATAAATATTTTGGATACAAGCTATGCCATCTGAAACCATTCCAATTAACAACAAAACAAATCGTGAGTAACTTGCGAGGTACGAACGGCCCTTATAAGTTTACAAACTAGAAGGTGAGTAAGGAAAAGTGATAAGCTACTCCTCTAAGTAGTCATTGCGGCTCGCTAAGCTTTTTCCGCCACATTTACGGTATTCTTAGAGACTTATCGTGAAGCTTGTAATAAACGATTACCAAAAATATTTTTTGTTTTCATTCTTAATAAAAACTGAAAAAATTTAATTTCCCCCAAAAAGAATCTTCTCAATCTCAAATTTTCTTATGTATTATTCGAAAAAGCTAAAAATATTCTTCTTTTTCCTCTGATTTGTTTAATTCTCATTTTCCTTATCCTCAATAAAGTTTAATTCTTATGGCGCCTAATCGTTCAAAATCCCGTTATGCAATCAAAGAGTGTTCAACTTGTGGAAGTTGGTACACTAAAGAATGTTGTTCGATAGGAAATCTTAAAGACCAGATCATTGTTCCCGTGCCCGACTCTTCTGTGAATTGTGCGGTGTGTGGAACCCCGGTCGATGGTCCGTATTGTCATGGATGTACTCTTATACGTATGAAATTTGAAAAAGATTTGTTTGCATATTGTGTTGATAATGGAGTTTTCCAAAACTTTCAAGATACTTCCGAGTCATCCAATGACAATACCAACGTTGTTAATGCTCCTCGAGAGCCAAGCGTTGTTGATCAAGACCCCGGTGTGAATATTTCACAAGATCCTCCACAAATCGATCATAATTGTTGTTATGAGTGCGGTGATTCATTAAATGGGATTTTTTGTCAAAAATGCATTTGTGAATTTTGTGGAAAAGGTGCTCATTTCGGTTACAATTGTCCACCAAAAGATCCGATCATTTCTGAGCCGGAACCGTGCTATAATCGAAATTTTGATTGTTTCCCACATGATTTACAAACTCTTCCACAACAATATTTTTGTTGTGAAAACTGTGGAGGTCCTCATGAGACTTACCAATGTCAGCCGATGAACCAAGAGTATTTTTATTCTCATTCTTCCGGTTTCGACCAATATCAACCCCCACAGTTTTCCGATGTTTATCATACTCCTCCAGTAGCAAGTATGGAAATGCTACATGCTCAAGCGGACCTTATAGAATCTATGCAAAGCTTCTTGATGAAGTATGATCACATACCTCATAATGAAAAGAGCATCAAGATATTGCTTGCGGAGGAGAAATTTTTGAAAATCAAGCAAGTTGTGGAAGAGGAGCAAACTCAACCTGAGTATTTGCAAGCATTGTTGCAAAGTCTTCTTAAGGATTTACAAATCCTTAATGAAATTCAACCACTTAAGCAAGACATTTCTAACCAAATCCAGAAAGATCAAAGAAAGAAAATAGAGGATATGAGTATCGAGGAAATGATACATGAACAACAATTGGTCGATAGAGAGATTAAGGAAATAATAAATGATTTGGGTTATAAAAGATTTCGAGGAGAGGAGATTGATGAAGAATATGAGAGAGATTGTGAGATTAGAATTCGAAAACTTAAGCAAGATTTTAATATATGGGGAAGTGAAGTTCGAAAAAAGGAGAAAGCTTACGAAGATGAAAAGTATGCTGCTGCCTGTCGTTACATGCTTTCTATTACTTGTGATGACGAGGATGATTATATTCCTTCAGGAAGTGACGGTTCAAGACGTTGATTGTTTGTTTTTTTTTGTTTGAGGCGTTCTTGTTCTTGTGTGTCTTGACGTTTTTGTTTTATGTTTCAATGTATGGTAATGTTTGTTGATTTCTTTATCCAATATGACTGTGTGCCACCGTTAGGCCTGTCTACCACTATGCGCTTTGTATGTTTTTGTTTTATGGGTACCGATGATTGGATTTGAAGATCTTATTTTATATTTGGGGAG
Organism: Tanacetum coccineum; assembly: GCA_026074375.1. Classification (NCBI taxonomy): domain Eukaryota; kingdom Viridiplantae; phylum Streptophyta; class Magnoliopsida; order Asterales; family Asteraceae; genus Tanacetum; species Tanacetum coccineum. The sequence goes on along the minus strand of BQNB010038253.1, from coordinate 45,145 downwards.
GTAAAGTTCGGTCGATTGTATGGATTCTATCCGCGATTTTATCGTTGTTCATCCCACGAAATATATCGATTCACGCTTTCCCGTTAGCACTAAAACGTTTTAGACAGAGCTATAAGGTTCACTCTTTAAATGGGAGAAGACGGTGGTCGCCTTTACCATATCAATACATTTCATCAGGGGAAAACGGATCTATAGTCGGCGGATTAGTGTTTGAGAACCCTTGTTTCAAACCCAAGTGAAACTACAAAGTGGAGTCCGATGACTTTAGTTTGGGGGAGTGTAATTTGTTCAACATCGATGATTCCTATTACGAAAAGTCCACGAGTAGACTTGATCATCTCGCTCCGATTTTGCCAGAAATCGTTGAAGTTTGTGTCGATAACGATGATACCGACGACGATGACGATTGTGATATGCCTGTCTGTGATGAATCTTCTCCGATTTTTACGATTTTCTCTAATCCTCTTTTCGATTCTAACGAAAATTTCTCTAGTGATGATGAGTCATTATTCGAAGAGGAAATTCAAAAGGATGAATTTAATTCTTTCTCCAATCTCTTTATGGATATTGACTATGAAATCATTACAAATGAAAGTTATTCTCTTTCCTAGAAAGGTTTTAGTCGTACCACTATTCTAATTCCACCGGGAAGGTGGGATTTGATGAACCGTGGATTTAATGACGAATCTCGATCTTTTAGATCTCTTTTTTCTATTCCTAAATCGTGATTCTATCGATTGAATTTCTACAAAGTATTTCTATTTTTTGATGGATTTACATTTTCTCGACTTCCGGAAGAACATAATTATGAAAATGATGATACAATTATCGAGTCTCTCTCTTATTCTCCTATCCCTGTTGAGGATCAGATGACTCTTTTTTTAGAGGAGGTCGATTTTTTTTATTTTTGTTCTTACTTCCGAGGATCTCAGATGCACCGGGCCTTGAGTGGATGATTATGACTCGGAAGGGTGATTTTAAGTTTTTCTTGTAGAATTGCTCATCAATGGATTCGTCTCCCCTTCCCGAGAAGGAAAGAGTATATAACCTTTAATAGTGTTGATTAATCGTGATTCACGGTTTGTTAAGAGTTGTTTTAATTTTGAGCCTATGAGTCATTTACTTTTGATGATGAGCCCGTGATGGCTGAAGTTAATGTTTTTGATGAAATTAACACAAGTGAACTTTCTTACCCGGGTATAGGTGAAAATGTTGTTTCAGATGAAGAGGAAGATACCTTCACATTCACTACCCGAACATTTTTACCATTTGTCACCTATCCCGAGGTTTTACCCGTATCTTACTCCACGGGGAGTGAAGATAAAGTTTTTAATCCGGGTATTTTTGACAAGGATGCTTTTAACGATGATAAGAGTTCAAAAGAGTTAGCTCCATCTAAAGCTCTTTTGACTCTTAATGTTTTTGACCCACCACACCCACCCTTAATGAACTTTAATGTTACCAAAGCATTTTTCGGGTTCACATTTTCTATCTTGAAAATCTTTTCTAAAAAGTTTTTTGAACCCGGAATCAAAAATGTTTTGGTATATCTTTCATCTCTAGTTTGGGGAGGTTGTCACCTCTTGGATTTTCTTCACCATTGCTATTACCCACCATAAGAACCTAGTTTGGGGAAAGAGTCAAGCGAAGGGGACTCTATAATAAACAAGCGCTTCGTGGGAGGCACCCCATGCTTATCCTTTTATTTTCTTTTCATTTTCTATTTTCTTTGCTTCCCCAAATGGACAAATTATATTCGCGGGGGGCGGAGTATAGCTTGTACTCGGTTTAACAATAACTAAGCCGTTTAGAGATGTCTTTTGAGCTAACAATGTAAAAGAAGAGAGGAAGCTTGTTCTTTTTCGTCTCTTGTTGGTTGTTTGTGATTTTTGTCTAGGTTTTCCGGATTTTGGAAGCTTCATGGTTCAATAATTGTGAGGCAAGGACAAGCAATTCCTACAATTTCCATCGATGATCTCCATCTTCTCTTTCATAAATGGGAAACTCTAAACTCTTATCCTGTTTTTATCGAACTAACATCTTATTTCTTTTGGCAAGACCATAGAATTTTTGTTAAAAGATTCCTTTTGACCCTTATTTTTAAAACTTAAGGACAAAGTTTCTTTTTAGTTTGGGGAGGATATTCTTCGATATTGGACTTGCACTCACTCAACCTTGTTTGAATCTTTTTGAAATTGCCTTTTGTGTGAAAAAGTAAGAAATTTAAATTTTTGCTTACAAGAAAGCTCAAAAGAGCTTCAAAAAATTAAAAAAAACCTTTGTTTGGAAAAAACACCAATTTTTGGGTAGTCCGTTGGTGAGGAAATAGGAGTTTTTTTTGACTTGACCGGGTGAAAAATGCACCTAGCTAGTTCATTAACCTACCTCTTGTTGGGCCAAAGCTTTCACAATCCTATTGCTTTGGATTTGAAAATGTGAAGAACAAGAAATGATGTAGTTAAATATAAGTGTATTTGTTTAAGCAAGGTTTTTATTGGAAAACCTAAAGGCTTATATGAATGATTTTGTGTCTTTTTACTTCCACAAGCTGCTTTAACCAACTCTATCATACGTGCTCTTTTTAATTTAGCCTACGTCAACCATGTCTTTTAGAAAAAGTTCTTACATTTTGAAAAAGAATTCATTTTAATATGGTAAGTAGATTTTTTGGTTTTCAAATTTATAGGTGATTTTCTAAATGAAATTTTTCCATTCATCAAGAAGATAATTATAGAAAAGAATGCCAATGATAGCCTTTTAATGCAAAAAGCATTATTTTTTAGTGCCAATGAAGCATTTGAAAACATAGATAACAAAAAGCTATATGTAGTTTTTAATCGGTTGGCGTATCCATGTTGGAGAGGAAAAGACTGGATGGGTCGCAACTAAGGAATTAACCTATAGACATAGGATCAAGGTTCGTAGGCATATCACTAGGGAGCGAGGCCTAGTGGATGATTGCAACTGAGGGACTTTGGATTCCTAGGTTTTGAAGAAAAAGGTGTTGTCGCGATAACCACCAAACGTTAGCTGCGGATTTGACGTGGGGGTTCGAATAAGAACACCCGGTTGTTGTTGTTGCGAGATCCTATTTCGGGAGAAAGGCATAAGTAGGGGTTCGAACTAAAGAAAACATTTCCTATTGCAAGAAAGAGAATAATTATTGTACATGGAAATAAAAAGAATGGTTAAAAATTCATTTTCTCAAATCAATTTATAAGTTTTGTTTCCTAATCTCTTTTAGCTTTGAGTCAAGATTTATCTATGTTATTAACATTTGAGCTCACAAGGCTTATTTGTAAAGCTTAGATGATTTCACTATGGAAGCTAAATTGATCTTATGGTTGTCTTAAAAAGAGTTAGTACACACATCTTAAATCATTAGTTTATTCCCGGGAGTAAAAAGGTCACAAGTTATAAGTATAAGAGCTTAAACCATTTGGACTTCATATTGACATGATCTTGTTTATTATCTTTGTTTAGGTCTAGTGAAAAGTCAAGGAGACGCATTTTCTCTTTTGTGCTCTATTAATGGGATAGTAGCCTTAGCCTTTTCGTTGAGCCTAAAAAGTTGCAGGTTGCAATGATTGCCATTTAACGTCGTTTCCATGAGATTAAATGTTGAGAAAAGTGAAAGTTGATTTTAAAAGGTAATTCATAAAAGGTTCTAAGCAAGGGCATTTTGGAAACTTCTTAGTTTAACAAAGTGTAAACTTCAATAACTGGTTGTGAGCGACCCGGCAATCCTTTAGTTTGGGGAATTTTGGATATTTGCTATATGTATATGTAAATTGCCCAGGATTTTGCCTAATAAAATGCCATAAAAATGCAAAAGAATAGAAAAAATGTTGCTTTTTGTGTTCTATTGTGCAGGAAAGATTTTAAAAAGACAAAAGAAGAAAAACGATCAAAAAACCAACAAGAAACGGGAAAAAGTCAAGGAGGCAAGAGGAAAGAGTGAAGGAATCAGCCAAAGATCCGCCGGATCAAGCCCGACCAGCAAGAAATAGAAATGAAGTCAAGAGTCAAATTAAAAGTCAAAGGGCCAAGAATGACAAGTCTTCAAAGTCTCAAGGACTTATTTGGAGTTTTAAAGTTTCAAGGACTAAAGTTGCAAAATGAAGAGAGTGTTTTTATAAAAGAGAAAGAAGAAATAAGAAACACAAGGGCCAAACCTGCCACTTTAAAACTCCTTTAACACTACAAACGGGCGTCCTCGAGCAATAGCAGGGACCAATTTTGCTATAAACTCAATTTTTTAAACTAAACCGCCCAACTCGTTAACAAACCTAACAAACCCAAAAAACAAAACTTTCCCGCCCAATTCTTACACAACCCAACTTTGCAAATCACCCACCCCCGCTCCTTTTTAAACAACCAAATTCATTCATACTCCTCCCCCAATCACAATAAAACACGTGGCAGCAATTTATTGGTTAGGACACCTCATTTAGCTCATCCAACGGCCACAATTTGCTTATAAGAGATCGACGATCGAGATTAAAAAGAAGACTCTGGAATTCTTTCCCTCCCTTCACCTCTCCTCTATAAATAGAAGGCATATGCATCATTTTTCTGTTGTTGAATTTTGTTTTAAATTTTCTCTTTGTATTTTTTCGAATTTTAAGCACTTATTTCACTTTTAGCAAATAAGCTTGTAAGCTTTTGTAACCTACTTTTCTAAGCTTGTACTCTCTCAATTAAGTAATACAATTCATTTTACAAGTCTTCGTGTTCTTTGATTTCAATTTGCAGCCGAATTTAGCAAATAAGCTCTAAATAAGCTCATTTGAGCTTATTACTTCTTATAAGCTCAGTTTTAGTCAAGTGTTGTTGTTTAAGCTTTCATTTACTCATTGTATCTCAATTACATCTTAACATGATCTCTTAAGTGATTTGATGTCATATTCAAGCAACAAAGAGTAAATAAGCTAAAATTCAGCTTATTGTGATTCTTATGGTTTAGAGGCTTGTGGAAGCCATTAGGATCACCTAGACTCTTCACTTGGATGTCTAGGTGAAGAAGAATCTTCAAAATTCAGGTTTCTCCTTCTCAATTCTATTTTAGCATCTACCTAGCTTATTCATTTTGCTTATATCAAATTTGTTTGCTTACTCTAGTGCTTAATCCTGTTTCATTTAGTGTAGACAGCTTATAGTTGTTGTTGTTTTAAGTTTTCCTAGTTAACAACTCAGTTAGATTTTATACTTGCATTTCTGTCATTTTTTAGAATAAAAGCTAGTAGAGAAACTAATACATTTCTATTAATAAGCTTTAGGTTTTATAGTTAAAAAAGCTTAAGTAGTTTAATATTAGAGTGAGTAGATAAAAAACTTTAGCTGTTTTAGTTTGTAAACCAGATTTTAAGTTCATTTAGTGTTGTCATTCTGAAATAAGGAGTGTTTGGATTAGGTTTACTTTGACTCTTTAAGTCAAAGGTTTCTTGTGAAACTCTTTTATACAGTTGAGAATAGACATAATAATAAAAGTTTAGTAGGTTTTAAAAGTTAGTAATTAGTTTTATAAAGTTTAGAGTTTAAAAACCTTGTACCTGCACCAGGGCAGTTTAAGAGTGAGATTTTTTAGAATTCAAATTCATTTTAAGTAATGAAATGGTTACTATGTGTTAGTAAGCATTAGTGTACATGAATTGAGTTAGTTGAATAAGTTTTTTTTAGTAGAGTTGTATCCTGCACATTTGTCCCTTTGCACACTGCACCAGCAACATCAAATGACAGCAACAACCAACAGCCACTAATAATTCCTAGTTTAATTTTGTCCTTGATTTCTTATTGTTAGTAGAAATTTTTAGAAACCTTTTACTTAGATCAATACAAGATAAGTAGAATAGCTTAGTTACAAATTTACAGCTTATAAAGTTTGATAATAGGCTTGTTAGCTTATAAGTAAAAAGCTCAAAAACAGTTCACTTAGACTTTGCTCTTTTTCAGTTTCATTTTCTTTTTAAATTTGTTCAACACAGGCTAATATTAGTTTAGAATCCCTTAATATACATCTTAATCTAGAATAAGCCTCTTTTAGTTTTAATTTTCATCAAGTTTTAAGCTCACAATAAGCTAAAATCCAAAAAGTTCTCTAAACCTCTACTTTCTGTAACAGTGAACTAGTTGCTTATTTTTCAGCTTATTCTTTGGTCAAAAGCTAGAAGTCCTTTTATTAAAGTTGTTAGAAATAAGCTGTTTAACAACTTTGTAGTTTTGAGTTTTGGATAATTCTCACTTTTTAGATAAGCAAAATAAGCTGATAGCGTAGGGGGGAAAGGTTGTTTATGAGGGGACGCGGTGGTCCGTGGTGTGCGGGGGGCTGGGGGGGGAGCACGTGGTTCGGGGTACGTTGGGGGTGGTCGTGCCGCGACGAGCGTGGGGGTCTAGGGTGGAGGTCCGCGGGGTGGTCGGGGGGGGGTACGGGGTCTGAAGGGAGGGTGTAGGGCTGGGTCTGTGTGGGTGGGGAGGTGGGGCGTCGACGTGGTTCGTGGGTGGGGGGTGAGTGGAGGGAGAGCCGCGGTGGTGAGGGTGGGGGGTGTGGCGGGGGAGGGGTGACGGTGTGTGGCGGGCGGTCCGGGGGGCAAGCTGTGCGGGGGGCGGAAGGGTCGCGGGGGGGTGGGGGGTGGGGTTGGGTTGGGACGGAGGTTATGAGGTGGAGTTCGAGCTGTGGGAGCGGTGTGGGCCGGTGGGTGGGGGGCCCGGGACGGGGGGGTCGTTCTCGTAGTTGGTGCGGGAGGAGGGTGCGGGCTGGGTATGGGGGGTGAGCGTTGTGGGTGGTTTGGGGTGTGGGTCCTGGTTAGATGAAGAGGGGACCTGAGGTACTATGGTGGGAGAAGGGGCGGTCGCGGGGCGTGAGGGGTACGCCGGCGCACGGGGGGTGGTGGTGAGTTCAGGGCGGGGAGGGGTAAGGGGGTCGGGGGTGGTCGCCGGGGGTGAGAGTGTCTGGAACGGGGTTTTGGTGGTGGCCCGGGGGGTTGGACTACGGTGTTTGGGTGGGTGGGAGGCTTGTGGGGGTGTGTGTACGCATGCGGTTAGGTTGCCGGCCCGTCAGTGACGGTCTGCCGGTTTTTGCGCTGGGTTTCGCGGTCTCCCTCAGGTCCGGGGTGGCCTCCGTGGGTCGAGGTCAGGGGTCTATTTGGTACTTTTCTTAAAGTTTAGGGTTATTCGTTTCTTCTATAGTGTAAATTTTCAAATATTCGCCCGCCTACCCTATTGTTTCATTTCTAACAGTTTCTACCCTGTCTTTCTTAGTTAAATAAAAAAGTTAATATTTTTTTGTTTTTAGTTTTATTAAAAATTAGGTTAAAGTTTTAATTGAATAAATTAGGGTTCAATTGGGTTTTTAAAATTGGGGCTTTTTTGTTCCTAAATTTTTCTGCACCTTTGTAGGTTTAATAAAAAACCACTTTTTCTATATTTTTCCAATTTTAAAATTTTGTATTTTCATAGTAAATTTAAATAGAATTTTAGTGATTCTTTTTCTTAGAAAATTCATAAAAAATATAAATTAGTTGAAAAATTAAAAATTCTTTGTTGACAATAATTTTCATTTTTAAATCTAGTATTTTGAAAAAATAAAAGAAAAATTTTAGTGTGTTTATTTTAGAAAAGTTTATTTTTGATATAATCATTAAATTTTAGAAAAATCATAAAAAATTCAAAAATACATAAAAAAATTCTAATTCTTTTTCCTAAAATTTTCATTTTAAATTTGTGATTTTTAGAAATTAAATGTGTTAAAAGTCATGGTTTAGATTTTAAAATTTCAATGTTAGTCTCGTTTATTACAATTTTGTGCATTTAAAATTTCGTGTTATTTCATTGTTTTTAATTCGTGCTTTTACATTGGTTGGTTAAACTTAAAAGTTCAAAAATCTTTACAATTCTATACTCGAATCCGAAGCATTCTAACATCTCTCAATCACGTTTTCATTGGACACGACCCGAGGGAACATACTTCCCGGAGGATAAAAAATATTCGAATTGTGTTTTCTTTTGTGAGAAGATTTTTACCTTGATATTTCTCTTGGTTGAGAAGTATTTTGCAAAGAATTCTACGAGATTTTGTACTATTGGTATATTAAATTTGCTACAACAATGGATCATGTTCTTGGTTGCCGCATTGGCATGAATATCCTGATGGCTTCTGATCCGTGCAAACTGGAGCAAAACGATTCTTCAAATCAATACCTTCCTACCTGACGGATATCCACTTTGCAACTAATACGAGCTTTGTTTTTCAGGTACATACCATATTCATCAAGCTTCTCACTTTTGTAGAATCCCCCCCAAACTTTTTCGAGAGCGATAGTCCATAACCTTAAATTGGGCGATTTAGTATACTTTTGGTACTATTTTTCCCATACTTCAAGGTCGCTCAAATTCATGAATTTCATCTTGCATGGGCTTGAAAACCAGCAGTCTTCTATCACGGCCATTTTGAAGTTTTGGGTTCGACTTTGGACAGGTCAGTATGGAAACAGCACCACAAAAGCATCGGATTGCTAACTTGTTTTTCTTGGTTTGATACAGGACAGACGAGGGCATTTGCCAACGATGTTATCCAGAGGATGATCTTTTGGTCCATTTCTTGATATGATCTGGAGGGTAGTTAACGTGTTGGGTTCCGGTGTATTAAACATTCCCGATGATGATTGTGCCCGAACCTGGATCTCCAGTAGCAAGGTTATGTGCAGGAATGAGGAACATTCTGAATGATTGGGGTGTCTTTGGAATATCTTGGAGTTGGATGGAAGATGGACTATCGGATGTTTGACGATGAGGCACTTGTTGATCAGTGCATCTTGAGCAATTGTTGTAGACTAAGATGTTACTTGTGGTGACACGTTGAGCATTATCTTCAGTAGCAGGAAGGGTACTGGTTATCAACTCGAGCTTTGTTGCAAGGTCTGTTCATCAAACATCGGTTGAAATAACATTTCCAGCTCTTTGTCGGTTGGAGCGAGCCCTGATTTGAGTTGACCAGAGGTCATTATGACAGGCACGGGTCCTGAACTTATGCGTACAGGAGCCATTGTCTGTTCCAATCTCATCGAATGTTGAAGTTGAATGGTTTCCAGTTAAGCGAGAGTTCTCTTGTTGTAGATCCTATAGCCCTTCCTGCTAGGAGCATACCCAACGAAAATTCCAATGTCAGCTTTGGCTTGAAATTTTCCTAGATTTTCGCTATCATTCGTAGGATAGCACAGAGCACCAAATACTCGGAAGAATGTTGAGATCAGGCTTCTTCTTCATGCACAAGGCTTACTTTCATACCCGGGGTTTTGTTATGACGAGTATGAATTAGTGGATCGGTTTTGAGTATAACAGGCAGTGGGCTACAGCTTCTGCCATTGAAACATGGGAGCTTTTCGAGTAATATCATCATGGTACCGTTTGCTAGCTTACACAGTGTACGATTACGGTCCTTTCAACAACGCCAATTTTGTTGGAGTTCTCGGAACAGACTTTTGATGAGATAAATGGCAACACCTTCCATAGTATGCAGACAGTAGCTTGGTTGACAAATCTAGTTACGTTATCTGTGCGGATGAATCTGACTGTTTTGTTGAGTCCAACCTGTATTTGCTTAAGAAAGTTGGTGACAAACTCTGGAGTTTCATCCTTTGACCTCAAGAATTTTACCCATGTGAATCTTGAACTAGTCATCCCGATGACTAAGATGTATTTCTTCCTTATAATGCTCTCGACTTCAATTGGATCCGCACAGATCCATGTGAAGGGTATGAAGAACTTCCATATTTGTATTTTCAGATTTTGGTCTGTGGGAGAACTTCTTGCTTTTTCCAAGTTGACAGGCTGAGCAAAGATGATCTTTTTCAAACTTCAATCTGGGTAGGCCTCTAACCAGATCTTTTCGAGCAAGATCATTGATCGTTGTGCCGATGTGTAAAATGGTTTTAAACGACGATTCCACAACCATGATTTGGACTTGGAAGCTTTGGACTAGCAAGCATATTCGGAAGATAGAAGACTTCATCATTTCATCAATCGATATCGTGTACAAATTGGTTCCACGACTACCTTTAAGGATATCTGTACCATTAAGATCACGAACAAAGCATGTATGCTTTCTGAAGGCCACTTCAAGATCAGAATCACAAATTGCCCTACAGAGAATAGATTGTTGTCCAAGTCCTTCCACGTCGTATACCCTTGAGATCACACTATCACCTATAACCTAATTCTCCATAAACCCATGATAGTTCCTAATGTGGTCATTCACGAATCTGACTGACCGATGAACTTTTCCACAAAATTCGTGAGGTTTTGAACGATTCCCGTCATATGTTTTGAGCAGCCTGAGTCCAGATACAAAGCCAGACCTGTACGACTGCAGTTTTGAAAACAGTCGAGTTTGGAGAGTTTGGAATATCGGTTCCCCAATTTTTGTTGGGGTCCTTTTGGTTAGCATATAGAGTAGAACATTTCACAGAAAGTTGAGTTAAATGGCACATTTCTCCTAAGGCAAATTTCTTTCCCGTGGGGTCTCACATTGTGAACCACAATCAGTTTTCGAAGGTGAGTTTCGTTCTCTGTGGGTCTCCATTGATAACAATATTGCATAATAGTATCCCCGTTCGCTTTCCAAACCCTTTGGGTTTTGGACAAACTGTTGTCAGACAGTTTGCTTTTTGGTTTCCAGATCTGCTTGGTCTTGTTTAAACTGTTATCAGACAGTTTGCCTTTTGGTTTCCAGATCTGTTTCTCTTTATGCAAGACAATTCTAACTGTGGGTGTAGCATTCACAGAATTCAAGACATTAACAACACACATTCCATTACTTGCAGAGTTTACAGATTCAGAATTCGAATTAATTACAAAAAAAAAAAAAACACGTTAGAGCTAATGCTAGAATCAACCCGATTCACTTTTGTCCAAACTGACCTATTTGTCCTAAGGCGTACTTCTACTTCCTTCTTATTCTCCTTCTTAGCAGGCAGGATCCTATTTTTCTTTGTATTGCTTCTAGGCTTTGACCCGCTTGCTTCAGTGGAATCGTTTACTCCTGTAGAGGGAAGCGCGGGTATTAGTCAGTTGCACTCTTGGTTGCTCTTTGTTTTCTGTGTGTTGCAATGAAAGGAAGTTCCTTGTTTAACACTAAACGTAACTGCTTTTTCCTAGTAACAGGGGTATTTGTGGGGAGCCTCTTGGGTTATCTCTTTCATTGAAAAATTTTTTTGTTTCGGTCAAGTGCCAATCACACATTCTAACAATTCTGAGATAACTTAGTGTATCGGCATGCCATAGTTAAGTGAACTATCCAGTGGTAACTACTCTAGCTTCCTCTACATCTCCTTACCGTGTTCTTCACTACCTTAGATGGCCGATTATAGTTTAAATGGAGCACTCCTATTGTTCTTAAGGGGATGAGGGATGGGTTTTCCGTCTCATGGCATACCTGCCAGGAGCAAGAATTTTGGTTTTGAATTGTCACCTGGTTGAACAAGGCGGCTTTGCTCGCAATTGAGCTTGTAGACTCTCAATCTCATTCACATGGAGATGTCTTTTTCACTGGTGAGCACGGCAAGATTCTTATTGAATCAAAACAGTCCTTGTAATGTTGTTTAAACCTTTTTCACCTCTTCTAGTTCTACTCTAACGCATTCATTTTGTTCAATAAGAGCAGTGACATCGTTAGCATTATAAGGCTCACAGCTTCTGTCATTCACATTAGAGACTAGAACTTTCAAGTCTCTAATCACGTTGTCCTTTTCTTGAATCTGATGTTCTAGATTCTTGATCTTAAAGAATGAGTTAAAATCAGGAGCTTCCTGTGATGCTTGTGATTTTTTATTATCAAAACTTTCTTGAAGATGTTGATACTTTAATTGCAAATTTATGTTTTCCCTTTCAAGTTTTGAAATATGTTTTAACTCATCATGAACTTTAGACATGTCAGCTTCAAGATCTAGACAACGTGATTTTTCCACATCATACAGCAGTTGAGTCGACAAGCAATTAACAATCAGATTCTCATTTTCAATGAGAAGGTTTTTCTTTTCAATTTCAGCACATTGCTTGTCTACAGTATTCTTGTCCACTTCGTTATTCATTTGATCAAAAATTTCTTCCATTTCTTTAACTTCTTTAAAGAGGGCTTTTTGAACTCCAACAAAGTGTTCTTTAAGAGTTTTGAAAAATGGAATAACTTCAGTGAGGTAACATCTTTTTGTTTGCTCAAAACCTCTTTCCCCCTCTGTAAGACCTGATGGTGTGATTCTAGTTTTGCAAGTTTTGTCAAATTCCGTAAAAAGTTGTGTGAGTACATAAAGATTAATTTTCACCTGACTTTTAGTTGGAAGAATTCTGGGGACAAGCTTGACAGGAGTATTGGGTGGATACACTGTCAATGCTGAAATTGGTTTTAGAACTGAGGTCTCAGCCTTTTTCCTTTTATTGTCATCTATGGACCAAAATATCTGTTCTATGGTCAGATTTCTTTGGGGAGCAAAGGTTGCAAGAAGGTTCTCTTTCGAGTAATCGAGGGGAGCAATCCTAACTTTATTTTCCACACATAGATGGCTTTGCATTTTCAACAGCATTTTATTCCTAGTTATCTCAGCTATCTCACCCACGCGTAACCTCTGAGTCATGGATAACATTAGGTGTATGATGGTAGTGACAAGTACATGACCATATACAGAGCAGACTAAGCTTGCTTTGCACGAGGAGGCATAGAGGGATTTTTGTTAGCCTATTTGCTACTTGTTCTTTTCATCCATAAAACGATTTTGGTTTAATAACATGTGAACCGTTTGAAACAGACTGATCCGTTTGTTATAATCTAACTTTCAATCTTATCTTTTAGCCTTTTTATGTCTAAAAACTCTTCAAGGAATTTGTCTTCTTTTTGTTTAAAATCCTTTTTCAAAATGATTACTTCTTCTGTCTTTGACTTATAATGGCCAACGGTAGAACTAAGTAGTATTTGTGCTGAATGAAGTTCTGATTTTAAAGAAGTTTCCTTTCTATTTCGGTCTGAGATAATTATTCTCATTTGTTCATCAATTTTTCGTTCTCTATCAGTTAATTCAAACTTTGCCTGTTTTTCATATTCCCCGACCAGTTCCTTATATCTCGCAAGTTCAGAGGTCACTGAATCATTAATTATTATGTCTGGTTTATTTGCTAATCTACTTTGTACTCCCTGTTCATGCATTTCATCGAGAATTGACATCAATGCATCATTTCGCACAGAAGATACATTTCTTTGAACAACATGACGTCGTAGACTTCACATACTGATCATAACGAATAATATTACTATTAACTCATATAGTCAGCATCAGAGTCAACACCGTATTGTGTTGTTTCATCGGTTTGCATCCGTGTACTACATGATACTCATCTAAAAATGATTTACAAATGTATCATGTTCCTTGTACCTCATACTGAAGTATTTGAGTCCATAAGGATGTCCGCTTCATCGTAGATTGGATCTTCAGATGTGAGATTTGCCATGAACATGGTCTGTGTAGTGGGACCCTCATCAACATCAGAGTCGAATGCATCACATTCATCAGCTTCAAAGACATGGTCCACATTGAGTGCCAAATCATTCTCGGGTGAATTATCCACATCCTCATCAAAGTTGGTAACCTGTTCTCCTGCAAGAAACAACGACTGTTCTTCATCCAGTACTGCACCATTCTCCTGGGCTTGCATTAGTAGCATCTTGTCCTTGAAGTAGTCTGAATCTTGAAGTCGCTTTGGCCTTGGACATTCTCGTGCTATGTGCCCTAGTCCGTTACAGTTGTAGCACTTAATGGGTTTGGCTTGACCAGGATTAATAATGCCTCCTCTGTTCTGACCTCCTACATTCCCAGCTACAACATTTCCTCTTGCATTGTTTCTCTGAAATGGTTTTCCTTGATTGTTCGCATTGTATCTTCCACGGACATCTTGAACCACAACTCTGCCGTCTTGAACCGTAGCTTTGTTCCTTGCATTAGACGACGTTCTAAGTTGATTGTTTGTTTGAGGAAGATGTGATTTGTACGATTGAGTGAGGAGGGCAAGTGAGTTGGATAAACTTTCAATCAAGTTTTCTGTTGAAGAACTTCCTGAGTCCAGTTGAAAGTTGTCAGCAGGAGATGGTTCATTTGAGGATTGAGGAGACTTGGATGATTGTGTTGGATACTGCTGAACTGAGGCATTCGACACTAGTGCCAAAGGATCATTAGTTGGTTGAAGGAACCTTTCCATCATTGTTCTGTTCTCATTAGCATGTACCTCATGTTGCTTCAAATAGGCATAAAGCTGATCAAAATTAGACTCCTTCAAACCTCTATTAAGTTTGACTTCAGTTATGAATCTACTCCACTCAGGTAACATGTTGTTCACAAACTTTGAGTTAAGCTGCATCCTGGGCATGGTCATCTTGATGTTTCTCATGTCATTAATGAGCTTCGTAAACCTAACATAGTATCCTTGAATGGTTTCTCCTTTGATTTGACGGAAGTGTTCAAATTCATCGTATAATTGAGATTCCCTGTCATCCTTTGTTAACTCAGAACCTTCCAGAATCATCTTCACGTTTTCCCAAATGTCTTTGGCGTCAGTATAGTGGTTGATGAGTGAGTAGATGTCCTTTGGTATACCTTGAAGTAGGATATTGGTTGCACGAATGTCAGCTTTATACCTTTCCTTTTCTTCAGCTGAAAGGTCGTTAAGGACTCTAGCACGTACTGGACCTTGTTGAACTGCACCCTCAGTTCCTCCAGCAATAACATCTGAGACCGTTCCCATATGAAATGGTCCTTCATTAATGGACTTCATTATATTCTCTCCATTATCCTTTCCTAGACAGTACAGACGTATACGTTGTTGCCAAGATTCAAAGTCTGTTCTATCAAGCATTGGTGGGCGTGTATCAGAACCGGCACACTGGATGTCTTCTGACATACTAGACATCTTGTTTTATTATGATATGATATGTTTTGATCGATCAATGATTAGTGAATGTACGTTAAAAGTGGTGAGGTTAACGTATTTGTTTCTTGTTTTAGTGATATTAAGTCCCAAGTTTGAAATATTCCAAATGTCTAAGACAGTAGCTCAACTCGCCGCCAGAGGCTATCAAACCGCTGCAAAGAATTAAGGCAACCCGCTGGTGGAAATTAAGGCAACTCGCCGAACATAACTCGCTGCCAAGCAACCCGCCGCGAAGAAATAATACAAACCGCCGTCTATATTTTAATCAAACCGCCATTGATTTTTCAAACCGCCAGAGCTTCCTTTAGATATTTGCTATTAAAATATTCAAACCGCTGTCAACCTGTTCAAACCGTGGCCTAAGCAAACTGCCCCTAAGCAACACGTTGCTTAGTATAAAGCAACTCGCCTCTTGAGCAACTCGCCACATAAGCAACCCGCCGTGTGTCAGAGAGTTGGTAACCTACTGAATAAAATATTCCATTTTAATCAACTCGCCACGAAGAATATCAGCCAACTCTCGACGAAGAACAACGAACTTTATCACTTAAAAACACCAATAAATCACCTTTTTGAACGATTCCACTTGATTTCTTTTGCATAACTCAATACTACAAGGCTATAGCCACTAGTAACACCCAAACTTTAACATAACCAACATCAAAATCTAGAGAATTAAGAAAAACGAGCTAGAGCCTTCAAAAGTATACCTTTTGATCTAGATCAAGCATGAAATCACACATACACACGATCTAATCATCCCATGTGCTCTGATACCAATTGTGGTATATCATATATCATAACACGGGTTCGATTATTGGATTTGCTAGTTTCTAGAAAGAGAAACACATAAAAGAGTTTTTCTAGAGAGAGAAACTATGTGTTAAATGAAAATGTATAAAATGAACTAGCTTCCTCTTCCAAAGTTGGAAGAGGAATATATAGTACTTATAATAAATCGGGTATTAGTACCCGGTTAATTACCGAAAGTCATACGTTAAACTATTAACTACGAGCTATTAACAAATAGTTAAATACACATGGTGACCGAGTTTTTTTCTAATATCTAACAAGTACATTTACTGATTTACTATTGGGTCTAAGTCCCTATCCAACCCAACTTGCTATGTTGCCCAATTTATCATGAACAGTTAATTTCTTGAAAGCGCGAATGTTATGGATAGATCTATCGGGATTGACATCCTTGTTTGTCTTGGACTGACATTAGTCAAATAAACACAGTTTCATTTGAGTCAGTTACGGATATCGCGGGTTGAACATCTGCATGGGCCTATCTATGACGGTACATGTTAACACCTCGGTGTCATGAGCTTAGAAAATAGTAAATGATTTTCATTGTGATATATAGGATTACTATATTTCATGCTATGGTTATAAATCTTGTGGTTCATCACTATTACCAAACAACAAAACCTATGAACTCACCAACTTTATGTTGACACTTTAACAATGTTTTTCTCAGGTGTTCTATCTTATGGAATATAGGGAGTCTATATTGGTATATTAGCATGTAGAGGTCCATCTCTCGTATCAAGTCCTCTTCACGCCATGAAGTCACAGTCTCAAATCTAATCTTCTGAGACAATTTAGTGTTGTAGCTGAAACTCCTCATAAAATGGAGTTGCTAGAGGACGGAATAGGATACTAATTAAGGTTGTAGGACTATGCTAGCTGATTGCTAAGTCGCCAACTACTTTTGGGCAGAAGCAGTTAATCCTGCTTTGCTATGTGCAAAATAGAGTGTTAGTAGTTATGCCTCTCCTACAAAGAACCCCTATGAATTTTTAATGGTGAAACACCAACTTTACGTTTTATGCGACATTTGGGTGTCCTTAGTTCCATTCTCAATAAATAGATCATTTAGGCAAAATTTAATGGTTAAGGTATGAAGGTTTCTTAGTTGGATACTCTGTGATAGTAGCCTTTAGAGTATTCAATAGGTAGAAACAAGGATAGTGGAAGAAAAACTTACATATTAGGTGTAGTGAGAGTTACACCTCATGTTGTAGGTAGAGACCCGATGGCCATTTGGCTTGATGCACTAACAAAAAACAACGAATTAAGAGCCAATTGTTGCAGTAAACAGTCTACATGTTTTGCTGGTACAAAAGCAAAGGAAATGCATAGTCAAGCTGGAAAAGGAAGAGAAACATGTCAAAGATTACATTTTGCTACATTATGGACTGATGATCCACTATTATTCCTAATATCCAAAAAGTTCTCATGATTGATGGAATTCAAACCTTCAAAGTTGATGATGGAAAGATGTATGTGAAGATCCAAGAAAAGAATAGTGAATGCAATGATCAAGAGAAGGAAGATATGTTAACAGCACTAACAATGTTAATATGCAAATGATAGTTCAATGTTGTTGGTGGAAAACCAAGCATTAAAATAAACATTTCGATCCAAAATGCCTGCTATGGAAGTGACATTAGCTTATTGACTTCTCAAATGAGGATGAAGTTCGATGGTTTGTAGTAGCTAACATGAACAAATTTGGATTACAACAAATCCAAAGTCAGTCTATTCTAAACTACAAGAATTCATAAAGATCATCCTCTTGATCAAGTGATTGGAGACTTGCAATCAGCTACACAACAAGAAAAGGCTTATCAAAGAATTTGGAGGAAAACATGGGTTTGTTAGTACTATTCAACAAAGAACAAACCCATAAAGACCTGCAAAAATTCTTTGTTTGCTTGCTTTTTATACTGGAAAGACCAAAAAGGTAATTCATGCATTGAAGGATTCAAGCTGGATAGAGGCTATGCAGGAAGAGCTTCTATAATACAAGTTACAAGGGTTTGGACTTTAGTGGATTTACTAAATGGAAAAAGGACTATAGGCTCTAAATGGGTTTTCAGGAATAAAAAGGATGAAAGGGGAATTATGATAAAAAAAATAAAGCAAGATTGGTTGCTCAAGGGTACACATAAGAAGAAGGGATTGACTTTGATGAAGTCTTTGCCCCTGTTGCAAGAATTGAAGCAATTAGGCTATTTTTAGCTTATGCTTCATTTAAATACTTTGTGGTGTATCAAATGGATGTAAAAGTGTTTTTCTTGTATGGAAAGATTGAAAGGAAGAGGTGTAGGTATGGTAAACCACCAGGATTTGATGATCTAGACTTTCCTGATAGAGTATACAAGGTTTGAAAAGCACTGTATGGACAACATCAAGCTCCTAGAGCTTGGTATGAAACCATGTCAACATATCTGTTGGACAATGGGTTTCAAAGAGGGAAAATTGACAAGACCTTATTCATCAAAAGACACAAAGGTGATATTTTGCTAGTCTTTTTGTGGATGATATTATCTTTTGTTCAACAAAGAAGAAGCTAATGCAATTGCACTTGAGAAGTTGATTACATAGAAATTTCAGATGAGTTCTATGGGTAGAAACTTACATTCTTGTTGGGTATTACAAGTGAAGGCGCAAAGAAGGATGGCATAATTATTAGTCAGATAAAGATGTTGCTAAAATTTTAAAGAAAATTGGTTTATAGAAGTCATGATTTGCAAGCACACCAATGAAAAACCAAAAGCTGTGCTCAAGGTAAAGAGGGTGAGATGTAGGATGTTCATATATATAGGTAAATGATTGGTTCATTGATGTATCTTACATCTTCAAGACCTGACATCATGTTTGTAGTGTGTGCCTATGCTAGATACCAAGTCAATCTAAAGGTTTCACATCTTCATGCTGTGAAAAGGATTTTTAGGTACTTAAAAGGTCAACCAAAATTAGGCCTTTGGTATCCAAAAGATTCTCCTTTTGATTTGGTAGCATACACTGATAGTGATTATGCTGGAGCAAACATGGATAGGAAGTCTACAACAGGAGGTTGTCAATTCCTTTACAATATACCGGGTATTCGTACCCGACTTAAAACCGAAAAACGTACTATTAACTATTAAACTACTAGCTATAATAAATAGTAAAATACACGGGGTGACCGAGTCTTTTTCTAATATCTAACAAACTACTTGATTATGGGTACAATTTTATGCATACCAAGATCTTTATTAACAATAACAGTACTATTTGCATAATTAAAAATCCTATTTTTCATTCAAAAACAAAACAGATAAAGATCAGACATCATTTTATTAAAGATTGCAATGAAAAGAAATTGATTCAGATGGTCAAAATCCACACCGACAAGAATGTTGCAGATTTGCTTACAAAAGCTTTTGATGTAAGTAGATTTCAATATTTGATTGTTAGTATTGGAATGCTAAATCTTTAAAGTCTTTTATCTCTTTATGTTTTTGTAGAGTTTTGTATGAATTAGTACTGTTATTCATGTCATTAAAAGTTTTTGCTGTTAAGTATAATTAGTACTGCTGGTTATACTTAATACTGTTGAGTTTCTACTGTTAGTTATACTTAATACGGTTAGGTATAATTAATACTGTGATAATTGTAAAAATTGCTATGGCTTATGTTTTCTTGGTTTTTGGACTAACATTTTGTAGGAAAAGCAAAGAAAAGTGTTAGATTGATGATGGGAAAGCTGTTTGAAATAGAATTGGAGTTAATGCTGGTGACTCAAAGTTAATGCTGCTAGGCATATCTTACTACTGATGGGTTACTACTGCTAGGTGAAAGTTAATGCTGTTGAGGGTATTTTCCATAAATACTTGGATTAAGGGTTTCAATCAATCCTTTAATCAATTTCACTCTTTCAAATACTCTCTAACTACAAACCCTAACTCAATTTTATCATCCATTATCAAAACCCAACACAAATGGCGATTCTAAAGTTTGCATATACTCATAATATGGTCGCCTTTTTGTCTAAACCCACAGAGAGTGATGGGTTTAAACAAATTGTATATTTTTTGAATACACACCCTATACGGTATGCACTAACCATTAATCCCACTATATATATTTCTTGTATTAAACAGTTCTAGTCTACTGTCGTGGCAAAAACTATTAATGGGGAAGTATAGTTACATGCCCTAGTAGATGGCAAAAAGATAATCATCACTGAATCAATTGTTAGAAGAGGTCTTCAACTAGAAGATGAGGAAGGTGTTGATTGTTTACCAAATTCTACCATTTTTGAACAACTTACATTGATGGGATATGAGAAAATTTCACAAAAACTTACTTTCTATAAACCATTCTTTTCTCCATAATGGAAATTTCTAATTCATACTATTTTATAGTGTCTAAGTCCAAAGACTACTGCCTGGAATGAATTTAGTAGTACTATGGCATCTGCCATTATCTGCTTAGCTACAAACCAGAAATGTAATTTTTCAAAATTCATTTTTGAAAGTATGGTTAGAAACTTGGATAATGTGTCTGACAAATTTTTGATGTATCCAAGGTTTGTACAAATATTTTTAGATCAACAACTTGATGGGCTGCCAACTCATAAGAGAATTTATATTGCACCCTCTCAAACTAAAAAGATATTTGGAAACATGAGAAGGGTAGGCAAAGGTTTTTCTGGTAGAGTAACACCTTTATTTCAAATAATAGTGGTATAAAACCAATCAGAATTGGGTGAAGATTCAGCAATTCCATCTGATCCCCATCACACACCCACCATTATTCAACCATTAACTCAACCTCAAAAGACACAAAAACCTAGGAAGCCTAAAAGAAAGGACACTCAGGTACCTCAGCCTAGTGATCCTATTGAAAATGTTATAGATGAGGCTGTCCATAAGGAGTTGTATGACAGTTTGGTAAGGGCTACCACTACTGCTTCTAACTTAGAAGCAGAGCAAGATAGTGGTAACATAAATAAGACCCAATCCAAGGCAATACCTAATGAATCTAGTTCCCAAGGAACTAATTCACGTGGTGGTCCCTAGTGCCAAGAAACCATAGGGGATACTACTGCTCGAACTAGTTTTGAGAATGTAGCTAAACATTCTAATGATTCACTGCTTGCAAGAGGTAACACACTTTGAAGTGATAAGAATAGACTTAAACTTGATGAATTAATGGAATTATATACCACTTTACAAAATCAGGTTCTTGATTTAGAGAAGAGAAAGACCACTCAACATAATGAGATTGTTAGTTTGAAAAAGAGGGTTAAGAAGCTTAAAAGGAAAAATAGGTTAAGAACTCATAGGCTGAAGAGATTATACAAAGTTGGTTTGACTGCTAGGGTAGAATCCTTTGATAATAAAGAAAGTTTGGGTGAGGATGCATCCAAACAGGGGAGGATTGATGCTATTGATACAGATGAAGAAATTACCCTGGTTAGTGTTCAAAAATATGGATGAAAAGATGTTTGATGTGAATGTTTTAGATGGTGGGGAGGTGTTTATTGAAGAATAAGAAGTTGCTGCTAATAAGGAAAATGATGAAGTTAATGTTGTTGAAGAAGTAGTTAACACTATTAAGTTAATTACTGATGTTGCTCAAGTTAGTGCTGCTGATAATGTAGTTAGTAATGTTGGTGCTGCTACAACAACTACTAATGATGATGGTGATATTACTTTGGCTCAAGCACTTATAGAAATGAAAAGTACAAAACCCAAGAACAAAGGGGTTGTTATACAAGAGTTGGGTGAATCTACAACAACCATATCATCACAACTATCTTTACAACAATCACAAGACAAAGGTAAAGAGATAATGATAGAAACTGTAAAGCCTATGAAGAAGAAAGATCAAATCAGTTTTGATGAAGAAATTGCTTTAAAGTTACAAGCTGAATTTGATGAAGAAGAAAGACTTACAAGAGAGAAAGCTAAAAAAGAAAAAAGAAGCCAATATTGCCTTGAGTGAAACATAGGATGATATACAGGCAAAGATTAATGCTGATCATCAATTGTCTAAAAGATTGCAAGCACAAGAATAAGAAGAGTTGTCTATTGAAGAAAATGATACATTATTTCAACAACTCTTAGAGAAAAGAAGAAATCATTTTGAAGTTAAAAGAGCAGAAGAGAAAAGAAACAAACCACCAACAAAAGCTCAACAAAGAAAGATAATGTATACTTACCTAAAGAACATGGAAGGACACAAGCTTAATGATATAAAGTTGAAAGAGTTTGATTCTATCCAAGAGATGTTTGACAGAGCATTTAAAAGGGTAAATACATTTGAAGACTTTAGAACAGAGTTGGTGGAAGGTAAAGAAAAGAGAGTAGGAAAAGAGCTGATACAAGAGATTACAAAGAAGCAAAAGGTGGAAGATGACAAAGAGACAACAAAGCTTAAATAGTGTTTGGAAATCATTCCAGATGAAGAAGAGGTAACAATTGATGATATACCTTTAGTTGTTAAATCTCTAAGTATTGTTGGCTGGAAGATTTATAAAGAAGGAAGAAAAAGCTATTATCAAATAATAAGAGCTAATGGAAAGTCTCAAATGTACATGATCTTTAGTCATATGCTTAAAAGTGTTGATAAAATATAATGCCTAAAAACATTAATAATATTTTTTCACATCTTTACATTTTGATAATCACAAAATATAAAAACGTTCAACGTAAAATTAAACGGAAACAAATATTTAGTAGTAAATATTCATTTCAAACTTATATCACTCCAAGGTATGAATAAACAAATGCTTGATGCATTTTATGATCAAAGGAAACTTTTATAAAATGTTATAAACTTTTTATAAACATCACAAAACATTTTTTTACATTTAAAAGAAATGTTTTATTCAAAATAAACATTTTAAATTTCAAATTTTCGGACCTAAAACGGCTAAAAATGGTCCAGTAAACACCTCCCCTGAATAGGACAAAAAGGAGCGTCTGAATAAGGGGCGGCCCCCTTAATTACATGGCACCCTATTTAAGGGGGCCGGCCATAGACCCTGCTCCTCCTTTTTGTCCTATAAATACTGGACTATTCCCTAACATTTTTCTCACCTTCTACACTCATTCTTTCTGCTCAAAACAGCCCACTTATCCTCTCTAAAATCTTTTGATCCTTTAATCATAAAGCTTTGTTTCCAAGTGATCCAAGCTATATTCCTCAAGTGCAAGAGAAGAATACTTCCATCATCAAGTGAAGAAGTATTACACCTTAGTGTGCATAGCAATCTTTTTGCATTCATATCACATATTTGTAAATCAATTATATATCTTGTAGTTGTATGTAGTAGCTTGATCTTGGTAATCTTTGTAAGTATAGTTAGATCGTTGTGATCTTACCAAGTAGTATTAGGTAGTTGTGATATAAGTAGTGTGCTGAAGTGAAGTCGTAAAGTTGTGAAGAAGTCGTGAAGTTTTAAAAGAAGTCGTGAAGTTGTGAAGTTGTGAAGTTGTGAAGTCGTGAACAAGTTGTGAAGTTGTGTTGTGATAGATTGGTTCTAGCTAAGATTAGAACTCGACATCTAGCTTAGTGTCGAAAATTGATATAAGCAACGTTGTGTACGGTTTTCTTCGCCATAAGGGAGTTTGTTGACATAGTGAAGAAAACTCTCGAGTTTGGTGCTCGGGGAGTAGAGTAGAGCGAAGAGGTGCTTCGTTACCGAACCACTATAAATCATCACATTGTGGTTTGATTGTTCTTACTCTTATCTATTGTCTTACTTTATCATTTCATATATTTACATTGTTCATATTGTGCAAGCATTGAATTCACAAAAAGGTCGAATCTAAGTTTTACAAACATACATAAAACTTAAATTTAAAAGGCGGTAAACTATTCAACCCCCCTTCTAGTTTTCCACAATCTTGTTTATCGCTATCTTTAGTTTAATTAAAAACCAAAAAATTTAAATACATTCGAGCTTTATACTTATAAACATTAACGTGGAATTCAAATTCATCTCTCGTTGGGACATGACATCCGGAAGGTAAACTATTACTTTTCCTAAAGTAATTTTTATCCGACGTGATTACTTATATTATATTACTCGACTAGTCGTTTATGACGAATCAGTGATGTGGGGAGAATGATGCAATTATGCCTTCACCATATGTCGTGTTTCGTGGTTTCGTAGTTTTTTATAGTTTTGTATTTTATGTTTATATTTATCTTATATCCCACATCACCCTAGAAGGCAAACATGTAAGCACCCCTTCTCCTATAAAAGGAGGTGCAAGAATTTGGTGTAGGATATGGTTTAATATTTTGATATTGGTATTAAAGCTTTGCTTTAATCAATTCTTGGCGGTTTTGCTAAGATTCTATTAATAATCAGTATTCATTTGAATCAACGATTGTTGGAGTTTGCCTGATTATCGGCATTCTTTTGAACCAACGATAGTTGGAAGATTGTTTCTGGTATTCGGGTGAATCAACAGATTCTATTTGTGTTATCTCGTTATTTTCACTACATCAGTTAGAGCCAGGTTGGTATCTCTTCTTTTTTTACTTCATCATGAAGAAATAATTAAAGAAAGATTATGAGACGGTCAAAAGCAAAAGAGAACAAATAGATCTATTACGTGAGGCTAGAAAGGAATCGGTGATGAAAATAGCTCAAGTTTTGATAGTGAAGCGAAGAATACGCATGCCGTAAGAAACTTCAAAAAAAAATTCAAAAGACAAGGCATGTTTGTACGCAACCAACACGATGAAGAAAAAGCCATTCCAAAATATAAGGAGCAAAATTGGCAAAAACAAAGGAAATGCTTTAAATGCGTGATCTAAATCATCTCAGTGGTGAAGTCAAAAGCGTCGAGAATCTATAATCAAAGAGCTTTGTTGCGAGATGTTGGAGTGTAGGAAGAAAGATGAAGAGAAGACGACAAATTATGAAAAAATGTTCTTATGGTAAAGCATCGAATGAGGTACTTTCCGAAACCGTTATACTTTAGTACATGACCATTATCATTAGACGAAAAAGACTTAGATAGTGAATATAGTCGACTATGCAAAGTAGGACTAAAAGTCATGGCTAAAAATGAAAGTCTAAAACAAGCTAGAATTCAATTAGAAAATGAAGTACTATAACTAAAAGATAAAATATCTAGATTAGAAAAAGATAAGGAAGTTAGTGATGAATGCAAAATATGCCAAGACCTTATGTTTGAAAATGAAAAACTTAAGGAAGAAATATCTAGGCTAAATCAATATGATAATAGTAGTCACTCACTTAAGAAAATAATAAGTTCTCAAAACCCTCCAGAGATAAACCGTTCTAGATTTACATTTTACCAAAGGATCTTCTAGTGAAACAAACATGTAAAATTTTTAAATGCACAGAGATCGGAGTCGAAGAAAAAATTGGTATAATCTAAAATCATTTTCAAAACAAAAATTCATTACTTTATTAACAATACTAAAATATCTATTGCAGGATGTCGAGGTAAAATGTTTTTTTAAACCTTCATTCAAAATCAGAGTTAGATTTATAAACCCAAAATGAGTCTATAACTCCTCCTCCAGAAGAACTAATTAGTCCTTATCCTCGGTCTAAAAACACCTCACCTAGAAGAGTCCAAGGTAGACGAAATTACCCTAACACTAATCACGCAATGTGGAATCATCCACATCAACCAAGCTTCACTCAATGTGGAAGATGTTCACCATGCATGTGTCCGAAACAAATGAAAAACATTTGTGGAAACAATAATTTTGGATACATGAAACGTTGGGGACCAAATGGCTAAGTCGTCTCAAACTTTGAATTTTCGACATCTAATTTTTTTTTTTTTTTTTTTATACAAACATTCCTTTGTCTTCCGACAAATGGCATTGTAGAGTTTCTGATGGATCCCATGAAGCCATTATTCTTAAAAGCTTTCTACCTTGAAGACATTGAAGAAACTCATTTAAAGTCTAAGGTACGTCTTACTTTCCAATCTCGTAGAATATAGGTCATAAGAAGATATTTATGTGATGCCATGATATATTAGTATAATTTAGTCTTAGAATATATTATAGTCACTAGAAATATCATTTGTTGGGCTTCTAGATTTAAAGAACTAGTTCACTATGAACTATTCTTTCTCATAGTCTATCGACCTACTTTTATGAAATGGAAATCTTTTATGATTACGTATAGCGAACTCACGTAGATGAAGAAGAGTGAGCTAGTGGTTAACAATTTACATAGAAGTAGGCTTAGTCTCGCGAAGATCATCGAAACACTATGGATGAAACACAAACTTCCTTGGACTCGACGTTCGTCTTGGCTACGTGTCTAACATCATCTACGTCTATCGGAATCGTCTTGTCGAAATTCTCAACATTCGTCCTATCATTTCATTATCTTCGTTATCCACTCTCGTCTCACTTCAAATCAAGTCAATTAATTTTTTCATCCGAAGAAATTAATTCTTCCTCTTCGCAAGAAGTCTTGTCTCTAAGTCATCTCTCTAATTGACGTCTTGATTATCTCATCCGAAATAATCCAAGAAATTTTTATTTAACGAAAAGTTAATTAAAATGTCAATAATCATACCTATCATTGAAACACAATGATAAGTATATCTCGACTACTAATATATATTACTAATAGTAGACTTTAAATTAATTCAGCCAATAATCGAAAAACAAAATATTTTTTTTGTTGTTCAGGTGGCGGCCCCCTTAATTTTAAGGGGACCGGCTTTGTAAAAAGGGTGGCCCCCTTAAATAATTAAGGGGACCGCCCTATCCAAAAATCCAAACAGCCCCATGCTGTCGAATTTTATACCAAACACATCATTCTCTCTTTTCTCGCTCACTTCTAAATGATCTATTCTTTCGTCAAGGAAAAGTCAGATTCAAATCTAATACTCCTCAAAGTAGGTTTGACAACTTGAATATTTTATCCGAAATATTCAAGTATCTTTAACATACAATCACAAACGTTAAAGGTCATATCCGAAAATTCATATTCAATCCTTTTAACAACATATGTTAAAACATTTTTCCAAAAGCTAAAAGCTAACATCAAACGTGTGTGACATAGATTCTTACAAGTGTCTACATAAGTCTGATTCGTAGCTTCTCTTTATACACATCCTAAGACTAAGTACTTTCATTTTTACGTTAGTCTTTTCATCCCCTTAGAATGTCAACGATGTTTATCACATGAGGATCCAACTTGCCCAATCCATTTAGGATAGAATCTTAATCAAAAATCTACAAAAAGTTCGTAACGATGTCATATTCTTTTAATGTCTTTATTACTATTAAATATATTTTGATAAATCTTGACAACTTAATTATTTCATCCGAAATATTTAAGTATCTTTAATTGGCGAAATGCAAATTAAAATGTCACTCTTTATTTATGTCAAACTCGTTTCACAAAAACCTTAATCATGCCTCTATTATTAAATAGATGGTTAATATTTTCCGTCCACCTTTTCTGCTACTTACCTTTAGATAAACTTCATACCTCTGTCGTGTGATTGTTCTTTAAAACATTCACAATAATCGTTTTCCCTCTTTCTTTTTTTTTCTGTTCCTTTTTTTTTTTAGAGAAAGCTACATAACTTCGTGGATGAAGTTCGTTGTATGCTAACCATCATTCGTCTTGATATTGTCAAGCTCATCGCTTACATCTTTATTCTTCTTCATTTTCCCCTTTTATTCCAAAATTTATGTTCGATTGAGCACGAACTAAAAGGTAAGGGAAAATACTCGCAAGAACTCACATTGGTGATTCTTATGCACTAAAAACCACATCAAAATCCTTCACCATAACCCTCAAAATCAAAACATTAAATCATCCAATTATCCAAAAAATGCTAGGGGCAATCACTGACAAGACAATCGACAAACATCTATGGTTAACAAATGCCAAAGCAAACTGTCGCCGATATCTCTATCTAATCAAAACATCCTAAAGTATCTTAAACTCCCGGATTCCTCCCTCTAGGCCCAAATCTATTTTCTCTCAATCCTTCTCCAACTAGGAGTACCTGAATCAATTTTAATATATTGTTTAAGATATGACTAAAACATTTTTTTTACTCATGCCATAAAAGACCTTAACTTGTTGTCAAAAGTATATAATCTTATATATATATTTCGAATCTTGATAGCATCCATTGACCCCCCCCCCCCCCCCCATTTTGGGGGGGGGGGGGGGAGTACTTGAACTATTTCTTAGGTTTTACGTTTATTAGAGTCGAAATAATTCTTACTCCACATTTGTTGCATTTAGGCACACACGTCTTGCACATAAGTTTAGTTCATTCTTAACTTAGCCCTCTTGACAACGAAAAATTTCTTTGTGCATCATTATCTGGTTACTATTTTTTATATGTCTCTTATTTTTTTTTTCTCAATTGCATATATGAGTAGTATATGCTAAAATTATGTGAAATGTTTGTCCTACATCTTGTCATACTATTTTATATATTATATCATTATATATATTATATATATATATATATATATATATTATATATATATATATTATATTATATATATAATTTATATTATATAGAATGTGAATGCTTAAATGATATTGTGCTAAAAACCTTAATTTGACAATAAAAGGATGGACTTGCTGCAAACTACCACCAAAACAGACCCTCACACAAAAAAGTTTTTAGAAAAATCTCAAATTTTGGGAAATCTGGGAAATCCCAGTAGGCGGCCCCCTTAATTTTAAGGGGATCGGCCCTTAATTAAGGGGAACGGCCTAGGCAAACATGGGAAAACAGTATTTTTCTTTTCTTTTTAACCAAACACCCTCTAGACTTAACTACTGTTTTCCTAAATTCACAAACATTTCTTGGATTTAATCATTTGAATGTTCATTTGTCCTAATTTAAACCTTTCCTCATATAAATTACATCCCCATTCTTCATCATCCACAATAATCCCCACAATGACATCTCCTAACAAACCACATCCAAACCATCAAGGGGGTTGCCAAAATGAGTGTGAAACCCATTTTGGGGAAGAAACCAACCTTTGCCAGCACATCAAATGTACTCAATTACTACTTCACCAATACCCAAAAACCTCTACTCCTCTTCAATGAACCTTCTCAAGAAAACATCACCAAATAAGCATTTCTAAATCACTTACAATTGAGGACAACTCCCACATCACCACAAGTTATCTCACATCCTCCACTTCCTATCTCACCCATCACTCACATATTGCTCACACTCAAGATCACCTTAAAGTAACAACCAAACTCAACACTCTACCACCTCTATCTCCAATAGAGAAAGCCTAGTGATGACATTAATCACTTACAAGACCTATCTAACCTCTTAGACATGCATCTCACTCAACAACAAAACAACATTACCTCATCACCTTACTCTCCAAACTTACCACACACCCTCAACATCAACCAAGTTGAAACCCATATTAGGTATTGCCCTTGTTGCATCTTCACCCAAAAATAATTCCTTACTTTAAGTGAGGATATCAATTGGATTGAATTCTTCCTCACTCGACCTCATCCACCACCTAGAGTTTAAAGAGATTACCCTTCCACAACCACCTCCGCTCCAAACTCTCCAACTAACTAATCTCGTAATATGCCTTCAAATAATTGTCAAATCCTTTTGTATCGCAAGCAAGTCAAAATCCTTCTATGGCTATTTAGGATTTTTCTTTATGTATTAATATGCTTCTAAATCATATTTTTTTTATTTATGTATGCTTGTGTGTTATTCACACACATTGTCTTAAATGAATGAAGTATTTTTTGCTTTGATGTTTGCTTGCACTGTCTATTTTTTCCTTCCTCTTGTTATATGTTAGAACTATTCGTATTGTTCTAACTTCAGTTTTTTGAAGCCAAGATAACCATAGCTCGATTCACTTGGTGCCCCTTGAACGAGGGGCGCACACATCAAGGGGAGAAATTTATTCTTCAATTTACGTAATCTTGACGATGTCTTTTTGATTCTACAAAAAGGGGGAGAAATGACATGAAACTCACTAAATACTTGTTTAAAAATAATTTTACATTTAATGAGTTTAAATTTTGTAATCATCAAAAAGGGAGAGATTGTTGATAAAAATATAATGCCTAAAAACATTACTAGTATTTTTTTCACATCTTTACGTTTTGATAATCACAAAATATAAAAACATTCAACATAAAATTAAACGCAAACAATTAATTAGTAGTTAAATTTCTTCATTTAACAATACATCACTTAAAGGTATGATAAATAAATGCTTAATGCCATTTAAGGATTCAAAAGGAAATTTTATTTAAACCTCACACTTTTTATAAAAATGGTTGTAAACATTACAAAACATTTTTTACAATTAAAAGAAATGTTTTATTCAAAATAAACATTTTGAAATTCAAATTTTTCGACCTAAAACGGCTAGAAAAGTTTCAGAAAATTCCCCCTACACAAAAGAAAAACTAGGGAAGCCCTCAGTTCTGGCGGCCCCTTAAATACACCGGTCCGACCAATTAACATTAAGGGGACCCGCACACTACTTAAGGGACCGCCCCTAGGTAGACGCTCCCCCAGTTTGTCCTATAAATACTGGACTTTTCCCCACTATTTTCTCACCTTTTGCACTCATTCTTTTTGTTCTAAAACAACCCACACATCTCACTAAAATCCTTTGATCATTTAATCATAAAGATTTGTTTCCAAGTAATCCAAGCTCAATTCCTTAAGTGCAAGAAATAATACTTTCATCATCAAGTGAAAAAGTATTACACCTCAAGTTTATATTACAATCTTGTTGCATCCATATCACATATTTGTAAATCAATTGTATATCTTGTATTTGTGTGTAGTAGCTAGATCTTGGCGATCTTTGTAAGTATAGTTAGATCGTGATGATCTTACCAAGTAGTGTTAGATAGTTGTGATATAAGTAGTGTGGTGAAGTGAAGTCGCAAAGTTGTGAAGAAGTCTTGAAGTTGTGAAGAAGTCGTGAAGTTGTGAAGTCGTGAACAAGTCGTGAAGTTGTGTTGTGATAGATTAGTTCTTAAGTAGAGTAGAATCGACATTTAGCGTTGTGTCGGTAAATCGGGGAAGCAACGTTGTGTACGTTTTCTCGCCCATAAGGGAGTTTAGTTGACATAGTGAGAAAACTCTCGAGTTAGGTGCTCGGGGAGTGGAGTAGGGAGAAGAAGGTGCTATCGTTATCAAACCAACTGATTTAATCCTATGTTGTGGGTGGTTTATTCTCTACTCTTATCTCTTGTCTACTTTATATTTCATATACTTTATATTGTTTCATAGGTGCAAGCATTGAATTCCAAAAAAGTCGATCTAAGGTTTTACAAACAAAACTTAAACCTTAAATTAAAAATGGTAAATATTTCACCACCCATGTTTTATCCTGCAAACCCAATTCCCCCATGGACAAACCTCTCCCCCCTCCTCCACTAAACTTTCCCAGCTGTAAGATTGCCAAGTTGGCAATCCCACAACTCCCAAAGCCCATATCGACGGTTTAGATGACCCGAGCAAGCACCAAGAAAGATTGAAGGCCAGGATTGTTTGCTCTTTGCACTCACAAAACAAACACAACCCTTTTGTTGTGTCTACAAAGAAACACAAGTGAAGAAGACATGAGAAAGAAGACCCTAGCTCGTTTTTTTTTTCTATAAAAGGCTTTGTAAAGCCATTATGGCAGTGAGTTAGTTTTAAGTGTAGTTTTTAAATAGTTTTAAGTGTTTTTCAGTTCAAAGCTTTTAATTGTAATTGTACTTCATTTTAATGAAATTGAGTTAAGTTTTCTTTACTTGTTTTCTAAGCTACATTTGCCTTCTTAAATATCTTTTAAGCTTTCAATATAAGCTGTTTTTTTTATAACCTGCTCAAACATTTTTATATAAAGCTTAGAGACAAAGTCACTGTTGGATTGAAAAAGCATGGATGAATAAGCTGATATGGATGGCTTATTGGGTTTCAGCTTAGTTTTAGCTTATTTATAAGCTAAGGGTAGGGTTTAGAGCTTATTAGGTCTTCAAAGAGTCCTTTTGAACAAAGGACTAAAGGTAAATTTCTTTTAAACTTTGCTTATTACTGTAGCAAGTGGCTTATTAGCTTATTCTTAGCTTATTTCTGTTCTATTTGTGCTTATTAATGTTCATTTAAGTCTAAATATGCCTTGTAGTTAATTTTTCTTTCACTTACTTTCAAGTTGCTAAAAGCTGTCAAAATTAAGCTTATTCTGTCTAGCTTATTCTCCTCTTTCTAAGTGCTTATTTATCTTGCTTTTTATCTTTTTATAGTCCTAAGTTGCATAAGTAGTATTAATGTTTTTAAAATTTTAGTCTAACTTAGCTTTAACAGTTTTAAAAGTAACTTTTTAAAAATTAAGGGGGTGTTTGGGTCAACTCTTAAAACGGGTCAAAAAAGGGTTTGTGTTTGGGTTGAGGTCATCAAGCTAGTTTTAGCTTAGAGTTTTAAGCTTATTTTAAGCTGTTTTTACAAGTTGTTAAGTTTGAAAAGTGTTTTTCAAAGTTTCTATAAACCACTTTTTAAACTGTGGTGTTTTAAGAAAACACCAAGTGCTTATATTCATAAGCACTTGGATTTTGAGTTTTGGTTTCTAAAAGTATGTGTTTTGTGTGTGTTAAAGAAGCTGTCAAAACCTTTTGGTCTTTTGACTTTGTTGAGTCAAAAGTCACCAAGTATTTTTAGTGTCAAAATTTTAAGCCCTTTTTCACTGTCAAATTCAGCAGGTTTTTATGGTTTTTAAAAGTCAAAAATTGGTGCACAAGTTGTTTAGCTAGAGTATTTTAGCTGTTTTTACTTTTCTTTTCAATTTGAGCTTATTTGACAGCTTTAAATAAGCTGTCAAATAAGCCCTTGAGTTTAGCCTAAATCTCCCCTGGTGCAAAGGGGAGATTTTAAGCTCTCTTTGCTTAGCCTTTAAGAGCACTTAAGCCCAAGTTCTTGGCTTATTTCAAGAGCCTATAAGCTCTTGTATAAGCCCCTTAAGTTTCAGCCTTTAGGAAGCTTATTTGATGGCTTATTTTTAAGCCTCAACTAGCACTTTGACTGTTTTTGCTCAAATAGTGTAGGATTGCTTATTTTTCTTCTCTTGCTTATTCAGCTTATTTTATAAGCTCATTTTAGCTCTTAATAGCTTTTTAGGTTAGTATAGGTAATTGTTAAGCTTATTTGCCCTTTTCCTAGCTTATTTGTCCAAAAGGCTTAAGCTCTTTTTGCCTTTTTAAGCTTTGTTTAGTTTCTGTCCACTTAAGCCTTTTAACAGCTTATTTTAGTTTTAGCTTTTACTTATTTTAGCTTATCTAGATTAGGTTTAGACCCTCTTTAGCTTATTTTGTCCATCACTTAGCTTATTTGTTCACTAAGCCAAATGACTTAGTGGTTTTTAGCCTTTTAAAGCCTCATTTAGTTCTGTCACATTAAGCCCTTTTCTTCAGCTTATTTAGTGTTAGCTTTCTAGCTTATAGAGCTTATCTAGGTTTAGATTAAGCCCCTTTTGCCTATTCAGTCCAAGCCTAGCTTATTTGTCCATAAGGTGTCCAAAAAGACTTAGCTTTTCTAGCTTTAAGCCCTTTTTAGCAAACTGTCGACTTTATAAGCTGTTTTTCAGCTTATTTACAGCTTTTCACAAAAAGTTGTAGTTGACAAAGTTGTTAAGCCCCACGAGCTTAACAACTTTGCTTTTCAAAGTTTTCAAAAAAAAAAAAGAGGGAAAGACAAGAGGTCCGGGTGAGCAAGACTCGAACCCGGGACCTCTCGATACGATCCCCCTTTTACAACACACTCACCGCTGCGCCTAAATTTTTCAGAATTTTTCGAATTCATTTAGTATTTTTTATAATTTAATTTAGTTAAAAGTTTTAAAAATTCATAAAAATTACAAAAATTATCAAAAAAATATTTTTCTTTTTTAGAAAATTTTATTTTGTTATATAGTTTGTAGGAAAAATATAAAACTTTTCGTAGGGTCATTTTTACAACTTTTCACTTTTTAAAGAACGGTCCGGGTGCGGGAATTTGTCTTGACTCGTTTTTGGGTCAAAAACAAACCTCCGTTTTCGGTCTATGTCTTTTCATTCTTCGTTTATTTTTCCCATAAGAGTTTAGAAAGCAAAAATTTCTCGTAGTGTTAATTTAAAGATTTTAAGGTTTTTTCCCCCTAAGATTCGAAGGGGGGGATTCCATGCTCTCTTTTTCTAGTTTAATTTTCATAATTCCTAGGTTTTTTCTTAAACTTTTGTTTTGTTATTGTTTTAATTTAACGTCCTGCACTCTAAGAAGTAACTCAAATCATTTTCTAATCAAACTCCCACTCTTTTCGAACTGTATCGATTCTCCAGTCCAGCCTCGTTGGGGATAAACGACCCGGGAACACTCTATACTACTTCTCGGTTTCATTGATAGTTGTTTCTAGATTATATATATTTTATATTTTATTATATATTATATATATAGTATAAAAATAACCAATCAGGCATATTTAGTGATTTGTGATTTCCGGGTTCGCCTAAACGCGTTTTATTACGATACGTAAACGTTTTACGTAACCGACAAAAATAAAATATAAAAAGTTGATTACTACTTTCCTAAAAGTAGTATATGGCTTGGTTGACGAATACTTTAATTCGTTTGGTGTCCGTTTACATTAATCGTTGATTTTTAGTTTACGCGATTTAACCTGATACTTAATATTAAAAGCGAACGCGTACGAAAAAAAATAACTCGTAAAATAGATGACGTCGAAAATGACCTGAAAATACGGAATGTTACAGTCTCCTCCGGTTAGAAGAGCCTTGTCCTCAAGGCTTAAGTTGCGGCACTTGAGGAAAGTACGGATTCAGAGAAGAGATTCGGATA
The DNA here is from genome assembly GCA_026074375.1 of Tanacetum coccineum. NCBI lineage: Eukaryota > Viridiplantae > Streptophyta > Magnoliopsida > Asterales > Asteraceae > Tanacetum > Tanacetum coccineum. The sequence goes on along the minus strand of BQNB010038253.1, from coordinate 10,514 downwards.
TTTCTTCCGGAATTATGTTGATGAAGAGGTGTAGATAATTATTAATATTATTTTTTTTATTTGAACAGTGCCCCAACGGTCGGTGAACAGTAACCCCCAACGGTTACTTTCCCCCTTTTTATACAAAATTTTCTCCTCCATTTCTCCATACAACACTTAACCTTTCACTTACATTTTCTCTTATCCAATCCTCAAAATGTTGCACATCATCACGCTCTTGGCAATGGCGACCGCGATAGCACTCGGCATTTATCTTGCCTACTTCCCATACGAAGAAGGATTTCAGTATTTGGCCTTTATTCTAGCAGTTCTCGTGCCCCTCATTGTTCTTGCAATCGGCGTAGATCTCTTTTGGAAGGAATAGATATTAGGGGAGGGTTGTAATAAAACTTGTATTTCCTTTATGTTCTTATGTAATCTTATTTCTAAGATAATAAATGGATGTTGTGGCAATAAATCTTTTTGTTACTTTTATTTATGCCTTTCGATAATTTCGTTTGGTAACTCGTTTGCATTTCCCTTCTAAATTGATTTAACTTGGGTGTTTCAAGATTTGTGATGTTGGTTTAATATTTATTGTTGCGACCAAGGCTCGGTTCCTAGTGGGCTTATTTGTTCCCTTCAGCTTAACGTGTCAGTTGTAACACTTTTTTTTTGATGTCGACTTTATATAGTAAGGTGGAGTGAAGGTCTGCTTAGTTGCTACGGTTACTGATTCGATTTCCAGAAGTAAACGCGTTTTATGAATACTCACACAAAACTTGATGCAAATAGAAAATTGTTTCTTGACAAGAAGTTTTAAGGTGACTACTCTCAGCATGGGCATGGTCCTTCCTGAATTATACATAGTTGATCAGGCTATGTATATTTGAGGGCTAACGATGCGATGCTCATTTTCGTCATAAATTGTGTTATAATTTCCTAATAATTGTGGGAGTGATTTGTATAAAAACTTATAGAGAGTTAAAGTAGAATTGACGTTTTCATAATATGTTAATTTGATAGATACTTGAAATTATTGTTTTTATATTTGTGATTATCAAAACGTAAAGAGGTGAAAAATATTAGAATGTTTTTAGGCAGTATAGTTTATCAACAATCTCCCTTTTTTGATTATAACAAAATTTAAACTCATTAATGTAAAATTAATTTTTACACAAGTAGTTAGGTGAGTTTTATGTCATTTCTCCTCTTTTTGTAAAATCAAAAGCATCGTCGAGAGTTGCTATAAAATCAACAGAATAAATGCTCCCCCTTGATGTGTGCTCCCCCTCGTTCGAGGGCACCAAGGAATCGAGCTATGGTTTCTTGGCTACAAAAACGAGTTAGAACAATACAAATATTTCTAACATGTAGCAAAAAGGAAGGAAAAATATGACAAGTGCAAGCAAACATCAAAGCAAAAGATACTTCATTCATTTAGGACAATGTGTGTACACACAAGCATACATAAAAAGAAAAACAAATATGCTTTTGAGGCATATTAATACATAAAGAAAAATCCTAAATAGCCATAGAAGGAATTTTGACTTGCTTGCGACACAAAGGGTTTGACGATTATTTGGAGGCAAGTTACGAGATTAGTTGGTTGGAGAGTTTGGAGCGGAGGCGGTTGTGGAGGGATAATCTCTCTGAACTCTAGGTGGTGGATGAGGTCGAGTGAGGAAGAATTCAATCCAATTGATATCCTCACTTAAAGCAAGGAATTGTTTTTGGGTGAAGATGCAACAAGGGCAATACCCAACATGGGTTTCAACTTGGTTAATGTTGAGGGTGTGTGGTAGGTTTGGAGAGCAATGTGACGAGGGAATGTTGTTTTGTTGTTAAGAGAGATGCATGACTAAGAGGTTTGATAGGTCTTGTAGTTGATTAATGTCATCAACTAGGCTTTCTCTACTTAGAGATAGAGGTGATGTGTATTGAGTTTGGTTGTTACTTTGAGGTAGAGCTTGAGTGTGAGCAACATGTGAGTTGATGGGTGAGATAGGAAGTGAAGGATGTGAGATAACTTGTGGTGATGTGGGAGTGTCCTTAATGTAAGGAGTTTGGTTGTTACTTTGAGGTGGAGCTTGAGCGTGAGTAACATGTGAATTGATGGGTGAGATGGGAAATGGAGGATGTGAGACAACTTATGGTAATGTGGTAGTGTCTTTGATGTAAGGATTTGGTAATGCTTGATTGGGGTAATTGTTTTCTTATGATGGTTCATGATGAGGAGTGAGTGGTTTTGGCATTGGTGTAGGTAAATTTGCATTGAGCACATTAGATGTGTTGCAAAGGTTTGGTTTCTTCCTCTAAATGGGTTTCACACTCATTTTGGCTACCCTTGATGGTTTGGATGTGGGTTTGTTAGGAGATGTCATTGATGAGGATGATTGTGGTGATGATGGTTGAGGATGTATTTATAGAGGAGGAAAGGTTTAAATTCGGAAAAATGAACATTTAAAGAATCAAATCCAAGAAATGTTTGTGAATTTGGGGAAACAATAGCTAAGTCTAGAGGGTATTTGGTCAAAAAGGAAGAAAAATATTGTTTTACCCGTGCCATGCTAGGGCGGTCCCCTTAATTAGGGGTCGATCCCCTTAAAAATAAGGGGGCCGCCCGTTATGAATTAAGGGGGCCGCCTACTGCTATTTCCCAGATTTTCTAAAAATTGATTTTTCATAAAATTTTGTGTGAGGGTTTCTGTTTTGGTGTTTAATTTGCAGCAAGTCCATCCTTTTATGGCAATTAAGATTTTTAGCACATAGCAATTAAGCATTCAACATTCTACATATGTATGACAAGATGTAGGACAAAACTATTTCACATAATTTTTGCATATACTCATATATGAATAGAAGACCAAAAGAGTTAAGAACATATGAAATAGTAACTAGATATAACGCATAAAGAATTTTTCTTGACAAGAGGGTTAAGTTAAAAACGAACCAAACTTTTATGCCAACATTAGTGTGTGCCTAAGTGCGATAAATGTGGAGTAGCGATTATTTCGACACTAAGACATGTAAAACCTAAGAAATAATTTAAATGCTCCTTGATTTAATTTTGCTCAACCAAGATTGTCGAAAATATATATTAGATTATATACTTTTGACAACAAGTAAGAGAACATTATGCATATGTGAAAAATGTTTTTAGCATATCTCGACAATATATGAAACTTAATTTTTTTATGTGCTCCTAGTTATAAGAAGAACTTTTTAGAAAGTAATAGATTGAGACTATTGTATATATGTATAATGAGATATGCATTTAGATAGAGGAATTAGTAAAAGTTTGCTTATAAACTTTTCACAATCTTGTGTTTTTGTGTAAAATAGAAACCTAGACACAAAGAGAAGAAAGAAAGAAAAAAAATTGTCAGTCAGGTGGGTGGTCCCCTTAAAGTCTGGGTAAACTTTTCCCAATCTTGTGTTTTTGTGTAAAATAGAAACCTAGACGTAAGTAGTTAAATAGCTCACGTTTAAGTGGTTTAGTTAGAATATCAGCTATGTTGTCTTCCGATGAGACCTTTTCTATAGAGATATTACCTTTTTGAACATTATCGCGAAGGAAATGATGGCGAATCTCAATGTGTTTTGTTCGTGAGTGTTGAGCGGGATTCTTACTTAAGTCTATAGCCCCTTTTTTATCACACGTTATTGGAATGTCGTCTAACCTAACGTCATAGTCTATGAGAGCTTTTTTCATCCATAGAGCTTGTTGACATGCCTTTCCGGTACTTACATATTCCGCTTCGGTTGTGGAGATGGCAAGAGCGGTTTGCTTCTTCGAAAACCAAGATGTTAGGCAACATCCCATAAACGTAAAAACACCACTAGTGCTCTTGCGATCTACGTAATCTCCCACATGATCCGAATCCGCATACACTATTGTTTCTATGTCGGATCCCTTAGGATACCATAATCCTAAATACGTAGTGCCTTTAATGTATGAGAAGATACGCTTAACCGCTTCTAGGTGAGAGGTTTTGGGATCCTCTTAAAAGCGTGCACAAAGGCAAACACTAAACATGATATCGGGTCTACTTGCCGTTAAGTATAATAAACTACCTATCATGCCTCTATATTTGGTATTATCTACAGACTCACCTTCTTCGTCTCTCGTGAGTTTGGTTTCCGTAGACATAAGGGTTTTTATTGGCTTGGAGTCTTCTAGTCCAAATTTCTTAAGAATTTCCTTAATATATTTTGATGATTAAAAATATTCCATCATCTAATTGTTTTATTTGTAATCCTAAGAAAAAATTTAGTTCCCCCATCATACTCATTTCAAACTCATCATGCATGATCTTGGCAAAGTCATCACACATTTCTTGATAAGTTAATCCGAATATAATGTCATCAACATATATTTGGACAATAATGAGGTTGGAGTCTTTTTTTTAGTGAAGAGTGTGTTATCTACCATTCCCATGGAGTAATTATGTTTAATAAGAAAGGCTTTTAATTGATTGTACAAGCTTTTGGGGCTTTGTTTTGACCATAAAGCGCTTTCTTAAGTCTATAGAAATAATTAGTTTGCGAAATCATTGAATCCCGAAAGGTTGTTGCCACGCTAACCTCCCTAATTTATAAAACGTTAAGGATATGCACTCTTCACATCCATTTGGTATAACTTAAGTCTAGTGAGCCAAGCTATTAAGCTAAAAGTATCTTATGGAACTCTAAGTCTAGCTAGGGTGCATATGTTTCGTCATATCAATTCCTTCTTGTGATTATAACCTTGGGGGACTAACCTAGCTTCTTTCTAGTTACGACGCCATTTTCATCGAGTTTATTTCTATATACCCATTTTGTTCCTATAAAGGTCACATCCATGGGATTTAGGACTAGTTCCCAAACATCATTTGTTTTTAAATTGGTTAGGTCCTCTTGCTTGACCAATACAGGTTTCATCTTATGTAATGCACTATTTATATTTTTAGGTTCTATTGTTGAAATGAAGCAAAAGAAATTGATTTTGTCTTGAGCTTGCCACCTAAGAGTTCTTTGATTTAGATTACTAATATTAGTTTTTAGGGGATGAGTTTTAGATTCTTTAATATTTACAATTTGATTATTTTCTAATGAGATGTCTTTAAGATCATTGCCTATGGGTTTTGATTTACTCACCTCAATAGCTTCTTCTTCGACTAACTCGTCATCTTCTAATGGTGATGTTTTAGGCGGGGGAGGAGTTTCATCAAAAGTTACATTCAATGACTCTTCAACTTTCATTTTTTGTTTGTTAAGTATTATATAGGCTTTACTATTTTGTGAATATCCTACAAAAACATCTTCGTACAACTTTGGGTCGAACTTGGTGAGGTAATATTTTGTGTTAAGAATAAAGCATTTACTTCCGAATACTCTAAAATAGTTAAGGTTTGGTTTCCTACCTCTTAACAACTCGTATGGAGTTTTTCCTAAAATACGTCTAATGGAAACTCTATTAATTATATAGGTTGACGTATCGACCGCATTACACCAAAATTTTTGAGGAATGGATTGTTCATTTAACATGGTTCTACTCATTTCTTGTAGAGTGCGATTTTTTCTTTCTACTACCCTATTAGATTGTGGAGTACGAGGAGCGGAAAAATTGTGAGATATCCCATTTAAATCACAATAGTTTTCGAATTGTACTTCATTATCAAATTCCCAACCATAATCCGTTCTAATTGATACAATGGAACATCATAATTTGTTTTGGATCATTTTGCTAAATATTTCGAATTTTTTGAAGGCTTCAGTTTTATTTGCTAAAAGTCTAGTCCATGTGAATCGAGAATAGTCATCTACGATTACTAAGGTATAACGATTCCATCCATAGCTTCGTATGGAGGAAGGGCCAAACATATCCATGTGAAGTAGTTTAAGCATCTAGTTGTTGAACTTTATTTTCTCAGCATTGTGACTTGCACGAGCTTGCTTTCCTATTTTGCAAAGCATCACAAAAAATGTCGGTCGTATTTAAGTTTGGGTAGATTTCTAACTATTAGTTGCATATTGGCGTAACCTAATCTCCTATGCCATAGTGTGGAGTTTTTGTCTAATGTTGCAAGGCATATTTTGTCTTCCGGTTTATTTCCTAGTGTCATTACATATATTCCTCCTTTCCTAATTCCTTTACCTATAACCTTTTCATCTTTGATTATTTTGCTATTGTGTTAGGTAAATATTACTTTGCATTTATTATCACATATTTGACCTACACTAAGCAAGTTATATGTTAAGTTATTTACGTGCTCAACATTTTCAAATTATTAGGGAGTCTTGAGAAATCGTACCTTTGCCTATGATTTTACCTCGCAAGTTGCTCCCAAAAATTACGTTTCCTCCGTTGTATGCTTTGTATGAAGAAAACAACTTTAAATTACCGGTCATGTGTTTTGAGCATCCCATCTTTAATCCAATCATCGGGTTCCAAGTTTATTCATAAGGGCATATTTCATGGGCGTTGAGCTACAAGGACAAAGTTTTGTCTTTAGGTACTTTTCCACTTTAATCTTCTACATTTGTCGCTCCATGTTCCTCCAATAAATGCTCTTTGATCGTTGTTCTTTGGCGGCTTTAAACATTCTCCAATGAGGTGATTTGGATCACTGCATCTAAAACATTTTCTTTCACTTTTACCATAACCATCACTTCTACTTCTTTGGAATGTTTTTCTATCGCCTCGTGGTTGTCTTACAAATCTTCCTTGTCTCTTGAATAATTTCTTGAATTCCTTTACGGCCATTGCATACTCTTCGTCTTCACTATCGGATCTTGAGCTATCTTCATCACTTACTTCCTTTTTCACCTTTTTTACTTGCAAGAGATCTACTTTGTTCTTTCTTGCCTTTGACCATTTCCAAATCTTTCTTTATTACTTCTTCATAGACTTTCAAGTTTCCAATTAGTTCGTCAAGAGGTAAGGTTGTTAGATTATTTGATTCTTCAATCGCCGTGACTTTCGCGCGCCATTTTGGATATAATGCCCTAAGAAATTTCCTAACACAATTCTTGCTAGAAAAACCTTCATCAAGTGCTTTTAGACTAGTAATAATAGTGTTAAATTTAGCAAAGGCATTATCTATTGATTCCTCTTCCGAAATGGTAAATTGTTCATATTGTTGAACAAGAAGATCTATTTTGTTAGCTTTGACTTGATTATTACCTTGATGAGTGATTAATAAAGTATCTCAAATTTCTTTTGCGGATGACCATAAAATTCTTACTATTCTTTACGTGGCAAAGAATATAAATTTACCATTTTAGCTTCTTATTTTTAATATTTTTTTTGCATTTTCTTTTGCGGTTTGACACATAAAAATTCTTTCGTATTCTTTACGTGGCAAAGCATTATAAATTACCATTTTAGTTTCATTATTTTTTTCAAGTTTCTTTTTAAGATCATCATTTTGTTTATGAAAAGGTACAACTTCATACTTTTTAGTTTTGAGATTATTTTGAATAGGAGAAAAATCAACATCGGTAATAACATGCCAAAGATCTAGATCTTTTGACATCACATAAGTTTCAAATCTATTTTTCCAATAAATAAATCCACCACTTTCAAATAGTGGTGGTATTTACATAGATTGCCCTTCTAAATATTTTTCCGGTTCCATAGATCGATTCAAGTTTTAAAATACAATTTATTTTAAAAATCTTATTTAGCGTGGCTCTGATACCAATTGTGAAAACTAGAAGGGGGTTGAATAGTTTACCGCTTTTTAATTAAAGGTTTTGAAGTGTTTGTAAAAAAAATCTAGATTTGAATTTATGTGAACTCAACACTTGCATAATATGAACAATATATTTATCTAAACAATTGATATGATAGTATGAGAAGATAATGTAAGACAAGAAATAAGAGTAAGAACAATCAAACCACAACGCGAGGATTTATAGTGGTTCGCTAACGAAGCACCTCATCGCCCTACTCTACTCCCCGAGCACCTAACTCGAGAGTTTTCTTCACTATGTCAACAAGCTCCTTTATGGCGGAGAAAACAGTACACAACGTTGCTTACACCGATTTACGACACAAAGCTAAATGTCGAGTTCTAATCTTAGCTAGAACCAATCTATCACAACACAACTTCACGACTTCACAACTTCAAGACTTCCTCACAACTTCACTACTTCACTTCACCACACTACTTATGCCACAACTAACTAACACTACTTGGTAAGATCACCACGATCTATCTATACTTATAAAGATCACCAAGATATAGCTACTACACATAAATACAAGATATACAAAAGATTTAAAAGTTTAATATGGATGCAATAAGATTGTAACAACACACAAAGGTGTAATACTTCTTCATTTGAGGATGGAAGTATTCTTCTCTTGCACTTGAGGAATTGAGCTTGGATCACTTAGAAACAAAGCTTTATGATTAAATGATCAAAGGATTTTGATGAGATGTGTGGGCTGTTTTAGAACAGAAAGAATGAGTGCAAAATGTGAGAAAATTATGAGGAAAAGTCCATTATTTATAGGACAAACTGGGGGAGCGTCTACCTAGGGGCGGTCCCCTTAAATAGGTGGGCGGTCCCCTTAATTTTAAGGGGGCCGGCCGTGTATTTAAGGGGGCCGCCCAAGACTAGGGCTTCCCCAGTTTGTCTTTTGTGTAGGGGGAATTTTCTGGAACTTTTCTAGCCGTTTTAGGTCCGAAAATTTGAATTTCAAAATGTTTATTTTGAATAAAACATTTCTTTTAATTGTAGAAAATGTTTTGTAATGTTTATAAAATGTTTACAACATTTTATAAAAGTGTGAGGTTGAATAAAAATTTCTTTTGATCATAAAATGCATTAAGCATTTATTTATTCATAACTTTAAGTGATGTATTTGTTGAAATGATAATTTACTACTAATTACTTGTTTACGTTTAATTTTACGTTGAACGTTTTTATATTTTGTGATTATCAAAACGTAAAGATGTGAAAAAATATTAGTAATGTTTTTAGGCATTATATTTTTATCAACATTATCATTTTCATTTTCCATTCTCCTAGACTAGTTTGTATCATTTACTTTTCATGTTTAAAGCCTTAAAAATAAACATTGAAATGACAACACAATGACTCATCATTTCATACATCGAAATAACTTATCAGTTCTGACAACGACATGACTTGTCAACTTTATGCTATCAATTTTATTAGTATAAGTATACATGTATACAACAATGTGTTTCCAACGAATATAATTCAATTCACACTTCTTTCTTTCTTTCACCAAATGTCGACGTCTACTAATACTACTTTCGAGTTCGATGTAAACCACCACTGAAAATTTAAACTTAACCCCCTAACCTATCAAGATGGTTTAGTACTGAATATTAATGTTCCAGCAATGGATTTTGAAGATATGGTTAGTTATATTACGAGAAAAATAACAAAACGCTTCACTACTCTATATTACACGTTGCCACCAAACCACACTTTATTAGGTATTAAAGCAATTAAGAATTATTATGATACTAATGTTATGTACAACATTGAAAAAGTTGTTGGGAAGCTCCAGATTTACACTGCTCATCTTCCCATAGATTTTGATATGTGTGAAAACACATATCTGTTTTATATCAAAAATGGCCCTAAAAAGACAAAATTGTGCTTAAAATGCTTGAATATTGCTTGTTTTGTCTTTGTGATTGTGTAGGTACGGATAATGCAAAAATCTCAAGAAAACGGTCAAAACCGGACAATCACGAACACGGGAACGAAAGAGCACACAAAGAGCCGGGAGAATGCTATCAAAAGTCAACAGTGGTCAACTCAAGTCAACCTTCAGTACTAAATGACAAAATCTAAAATTACCAAATCAGTCCCTCATAATTAACCAAATTGCAATAAGAGTCCCTAAACCCTAACGGTGTTAACTCTTATAATTGTAAGAGTTAACACCCGTTAACTTTCTTATAACACTAAGCCCGAGCCCAAGACACACCCCGTGGCCCAAAACCTTTTGTTATAACCAAAAGCCCAAAACTATTTTTACCCGGGTCAACCAAAGTCAAACTTCCCCTTCTATAAAAGTAAAAACGCGGGAAGAACAGTTACCACTGTTCACTGTCTTCCCCGTTTTACCTCGGGATCAAACCAAAGGGCAAATGAAAATTGACTACGTGGCCATGTAATTCAAGTGGTAAAGGACACCTTGGCAGAGTTATACATCACCAAACGCTCTCATTGGCCAATTCCTAAAAGAAAGGACACGCGTACAATGAAGAAAACACACCAAGGGTTAGATTTTTGTACTAAAAGGAGTACAAAAGATGCACAGAAGTGTCACATCACGGATTGCCACGATGGCAATCCGTGTGATCAAAATCTAATCCAACGGTAGATATTGAGCTCCAAATGATTGAAGAAATGAAGAGCCAGGATTGATGGGATCTTGTAAGAAACTTTGGCCTAGAAGCTTCTCCTAGCAGCTATAAAAAGACTCCTTCACTCTCACATGATAACCTTCTTTTTTTCGTAAAAAAACTTTTAGTATTCAATAGCCTATGTAATTTTCA